>OY757947.1:53127930-53212930 GCA_963585895.1 Sepioteuthis lessoniana | reverse complement strand
CTTGACAAGAAAATTGGTCAGAATTAAATATTTTTAGGAAATGAAAAATAATGAGACCACTAAAAGAAAAGAAAACAAAAAAGTGCTATCAATAAAGAACATTAAAATGATTTATTCATGAATACAAAGAAAAATCATCATTATCATCATCATGTCGTGCCACTAGCACGGATATCCCTGACCCTCTCTCACCACTTTTCTCTATCGCTCATCGCCTCTGGCAGGTCTTCAGGGCTACATTCTGTATCCCCACATAGCTGCTGAATGTATGTTCATGCTGGTCGTCCTGCTTTTACCTGGCCATATGTGGGGGTCCATAAGAGTACATCACTTATGAGCTCATCCCTGCTTCTCTAGCAGTGTTCTGCATGTCTGGTTCATCTAACTTGGATAGTTTTCGTGATAGGAGGCAGGTGGCTGTATAGTTGGTGTCTTGTGGGGTGTTGCCGCCAGGACTTGTTCAAGATTGCTCACAGCATTCTTGTGTAATTGCCATCTAGCTTCTTCTCCAGTCATTTTGTTCGCGTCCATGTAGTGCATCCATACAGCAGTATCGATACGACAGCTGCCTGAAAGAAACTGCATCGAACAAAGAAAAATACAATTTGTAATTGTCAATAATCAAAATACTAAATTGAGAATGAGGTCAGAAAAAATGATAATGTTACAAACAACAAAATACACAAGTGATGATGATATTATAAAGAAGAGGCAATAATGATGATAATATTTTAAGAGAATCAAAAAGAAGTAATGATGATGATAATGATATAAGAGGAATGATAATACTGATATTTTATGAGAATGAAAAAGAGGCAATTATGATGATGTGATCAGATGGTTTCTTTGATTTCTTTCTTTGTTTAATGGCATATCAACCTTTGTAGGTTATTTAATGCCAAAGTAATTCTCCTAGAAGAACAATGGCACGACTGGAGTTCGAACTCGCTTACGATGATTCCGCAGTCCATCGCTTTAACCATTACACCACGAGGACACCTCCAATGTGATCTGAGAAAAGGAAATAATGAATATACTGATATTTTGTGAGAATAGAAAAAAAGGCAAGGATGATGATAATGATGATGATGTGAGAAAAATGAAAATAATGATATTTTGTGAAAATATAAAAAAGTCAATCATGATGAGGATGATATATGAGGAAAAGAAATATTGATAATAATGATAATATTTTGAGAGAATAGATAAGGGGTGATGATGACGATGATGATAATATAAGAAAAAAGGAAATAATATATTATGTGAAAAGGAAAGAGGCAATGATAATGATATAATGGAAATGATAATAATGATAATATTTTTAGAGATAGATAAGGGGTGATGATGACGCTGATGATTATATAAGAGTAAAGGAAATAATGATAATATTTTTAGAGAATAGAAAAATGTCAATGATGATAATGATATAAAAGAAGTAAAAATAAAAATTATCCATGCTAAGTATAAATGTTTTAATATAGACATCATCCTTCTCTGTGAAAAGTAATTATTTAAAGAAAAATAATGAAATTAATCACAAGAGTCACAGTAATAGGAAGATTAGAGAGAAAAGAATATCACCTTTTAAATAGAAGGGAAGTCTCCATGTTGTTGTAGTCAACATGCTGAACTGCAGCATTACAGGAAGTAAGTTCGAAATCCAGTCACAATATTACATTCACTTTCAGACTAATACTCTTGGGGTAGGCATGAACCTGCTTATTCCTCCAACTATGGGCTAAATAGTACCACTACTGTTCTTCTTGGATTTGGCATTAAATAACTCACAAATGTTGATATGCCATTAAACATATGAAACCAAAAATGAAACAGATCATTAAATGCATATTAAGTATATAATTCACAAAGCTTAGCTTTGTCTGGCACAAGGCCATATAGTAAAAGATTTTATAGCACTAATTTTCCTCAGTGGGAAAATCTACAATCAGAATTTTACCTTTTACCTTGCCTTAAATGTTTTCTGCTTGTGCCAGTGTGAAATATGTCAAAATTTCATCAGTTAAACAAGAAAACAATATTTAACTGCATACATACAACATCACCCATAAATAAGTACACTCCAACCAATTTTTAAAAATAAAAATTAATTTCCTTCTAAACCAAAGATAAAAGTAAGTAAAGTTGGCAACCTTAGTCGAAGGTGACCCAAAGGCTCCCTTTTCAATAGCTAGGTGTAGGGGAGGGCGCTCCACTGGATTGCTCCACTTTGCCCTTGATTTTTACCTTCTAATGCTGAGTGCTAAGCAAGGCGGCATCAAGTTCCATTTTTTGAGTCTTTGGTATGACTCAACCTGGGATTGAACCCCGGTCTTCTTTTGGCGAACACTTTACTCATTAGGCCAATGTTCCAGTCACCAGAACTCTATTATTTTTAATGAAACATTTCATAATCAAAATGGATATTATTAGGTATTATTCATTACTAAACTCTTTACTCAAAGATAAAATTGCACAAATATATTTAAGGAGTATTATTTACTCAACCCCTTTGCTATAGGTAGGATGTGAAACAAGGTCGATTTCTAAGCACAGTTAGTTTGAGTTCAGTTTTCATTTTTCTAAACCAGTTGCCATAACAGGGGTAAAGAACTCAGTCTATCCAACTATTTGCCCATGACTAAGAGGAGAAGAGATGGATTCATGCCTTTTCAATGGACTGTAAATTGAAGTGAAATGCAAACAGTCTCATCACCTATGTAAGCAGTCTAATGGTTTATGTCTTTGAAAATTAACTTTTTATAAAAATTTGTCTGGGTTGATACGCTTGGTACATCAATTAGTCTAATGATAAAGGAAACATTTATCTTACACAACTATTTTCTCAACATAATCTCCTTCTTTGTCGACATACTTAGTTCAGTGCTTATCATTCACCCCTCTATACTTCTGGGTGACAGGTTTATGTTGTATTGTAAGTTCTGTCAGCTTATATGATAGAGATTTTTATCTGGCTGAATGCTCTTTTTGACATCCACATGGATATTGTAATAACAGCTAAAGGTCCATCAAAACCAGTTTTATAGGAGAGGCCATGTGGCATTGCATATAACATGTGACATTGTGATATTGTTGAACAAATTCTAGTTATGCAACTTTATTCACTTTAGGATTAATAATACCCTTGGGAAAGGTATGAACCCCCTTATCCTCCCAGCTATGGGTTAAATAGTATAACAACTGTTCTTAAAGAATAGTTTTGGCACTAAATAACCCATGAAGGTTGATATAGCAAGAAACTAAACCAAACTAAAACCAAAACAGTTTTATATCAAAGTATCGAAATAGTCAAAGACTACTTATTCTGTAACCTGGTTTAATCACGGAGGCACTACTCGAGTGAAATGTCTTAGGCAGGATTAGTTTGGCGGAGCCATCCCTCTCCAGGTCTACAATTGGTTTGGATTCAAAATTTTCCTTTTCCTAAAAGAGTTGCCATACCAAGGTTAAAGAGCTCAGACTGCCCAACCATTAACTCATAGCTGGAAGGAAAATAGTTGGATTTATATGTTTTCCAAGAGTAATTAGCACACAGTGAAATGCAAACAGCTTCATTCAGAATATTTAGCTTGGTTTGCTGAGTTCACTTTGTATGACAAAAAATATTGTGCCACAAGCACCTCATCAACATATATTGATTCTTATTGAGGTCAAACAGTGGATGTGAATACAGTTACATAGTGGGTAGTGTGTTTCAGCAGTGATGACAGTGACAAGACACATTGAACACAACTGTGCCATCATAAGCTCCTCCATGTGATGGAAGATGGCCAACTCTGACAACATTTTCCTAACAATGATACCCTCATTGCAACTGTGAAAAAGTATGTGGTCTCCACTGGAGCCAATTTTTAGGGGCACAGTATGCAGGCTCTTGTTCATCATTGGCTAAAAGGTATAGCCAGTGGTGAAGAATTTAAACATCTCTAATAATGTAACTTTGTGCTAGATAGTTTGTTTTAGGTTCTTTATTAAATAGCATATCAACCTTTGTGGGTTATCTGATGCCAAATCCATCCTTGTTGAAGAACAGCAGTGACACTATGTGATTTATAACGGGTAAGATAAGGGGTTCATATCTTTCTCTTGCCCAATCGGCTGGGGCTGTAGAATACATCAACTGCACCTTTGCAGAGGGGTAAGACCACCCACCACCACCACCACCCATGACTGTCCTAGATATAAAGCTAAACAATCTGATTGTGAGGTTCCAGTGATGCTGGAGCTTAGGGGAATGCAGAGCACCCCTTCATTGCTATTGCTCCTAGGTCCATCTGGCCTGGAATGGTGGCACTTGATAGGACCCTATCTATGGGTTAAATAAAACTAACTGCATACTTATGCTAAACTGAATTTTTTTTATTAAAACTGTTTGAATAACTGAATAGCTTGAAAGAGAAATTTTTTTGACAATTAAACTGTACTTACATTTAAACTGCGTGCTTATGCTAAACTGATTTGTTTGAAATGGAACTGTTTTTGACATTGAAAATGTAATTGTTTAATATAGAAATGTTTTGACATCTAACTGTGAGTAAACTAAACCTGTACTTATACTAAACTGAATTATCTCTGTTTGTATAAACTGAATAGGTTGAAAAAGAAATGTTTTTGATAGTTAAACTGTGTACTAATACTAAACTGGACTGTTTGAAATAGAACTGACTATTTGCATAAAAATGGATTTGGCGTTAAATAACCTACAAAGGTTGATATGCCATAAAACCCAAACAACCAAACAACCAACCAAATCATACCTTTCCTCCCAAGGGTATTAGTCCAAAAGTGAACATAATAGCACGATTGGAGTTTGAACTTGCTTACTTCAAGGCAGCAATCCAGTCATTATGCCACAACGACACCACCTTTGCACAACACATAAAATTATAAATTGATGATCTATCAAAATGAAAAAAATGCTACTTTAAACTAACAGTTGACAATGCTTCATCAAATAATAAAATAAATCAAACTTAAGATTCGTAATCCTTTGACTTCTGACCCATTTTTTTTTTGGAAGTTGGAACCATTAAAACTACAGCCTTTTTGTGAGAGTAAGCCAAATTGAATGTTTGTATAATTGAACTTCTTCCCTAAATGAGAGGTTCAGTTTTCTAAACTCTTTCTTGAATGTCAATGTATCTTCTCAGCTGGCTTATTTAATATTGAAATCTGTTGTTTTTTTTTTCAAGCATTTATATAACTTCAAATACCTAATATTAATGATCATTAATAAACAACTTCAAGTAAGTAAAAGCAAGTAAAGTTGGCGACTGTAGTCGAGGGTGACCAGAAGTTTCCTTTTTCAATTGCTACTCCACCGAGGTGTAGGAGAGGATGCTACTCCTTTCCCTGGATTGCTCCACTTTACCCTTGATTCATACCTTATATAGCTGAGTGTTAAGCAAGGAGGCATCAAGTATCATTTTTAATGTCTTTGGTATGACACGACCTGGGATTGAACCCATGTCTCCCATTCTTTTATTAACTTCAAGTAATTCTGCTTAATTAATTCAAAGATTGATTGGTTATTCAAACATTGGGGTTATTCTATATCTAGAGGTTAGGGAATTACATTCATTGCACATTCATATCTGTCTATATTTCTGAGATGAGGTGTTGTTATTGTAATTTTATACTCATCTTGGACCACTGTGTTTGCTACATTTCAGCCACTTTATTCTCCAGCCTTCTTCAGGTACCTTTTGTTGTACTCGGTACACTTCCGAGAATTTCAAAGTTATTTCTTTATTTGAATCAAAGATGTAAATGGTTCTCAATCCACTGCTCATACGACAGGGCAATTTTACATCAGACGCTTTAGCTATTTTCACAGCTCAGGGTTACAGAGTATGACAAAAGACACCTGAAGAAGGTTGGAGAGTACTGTAGTCAAAACATAGTGAGTTTAGCAATCAAAATGAGTATAGCAGTCTGCAATGCACAGAGAATAATTGTATGTTCATATTTATATATTTGTGTTGTTGTTTTTCAGGGGTGTTTTTTAGGTGGGGACACAGTTCTCACAAAAGCAAATAATCTTTAAATAGATCTATTCGACCTATAAACGGACCTCTAGCAAGTACTACCACTCAGGGTCAGAGTGGACCTGGAAGTAATGGCAATGAACAGGTACTACACTCTCTTCAAATCTCCAGAACTGCTGCCACATCATCAGATGCAGTTTAGTGCCATGCCAAGGAAACCCCTTTTGTGTGTGGGGGTGGGTGTTTTTTTTTACTCCTCTGCAGGAGATAAGTTAACATATTCTAAGCCTCACCGACAGGGCTCAGTGCTTTGAAATGCGAATAATTTACACAGTTATACAGTTTCAAGTATTCCTATCTAATACCAATAATTTTCAAACAGATCTATTTGACCCATGAGACTTTAATAGGTACTACCACTCTGGATCAAGGGTGACTCTACACTCTCCAGAGCTTCAGAAAAGGAACCTCACCAACGGATGCATTTTAGTGTCATACCCAGAATACTCCTGTTACAGGACTGGTATATGTGGATGCATCAATCCTGCGAGTAGGTGATTTAGGTATTGTTTGCCTGACAGAGGACAGGAAAAATGACAGAGGCAAGTGGATTAGTTTATATTCATATTTTATTGAGCAAATTTTACACAAGAGGGGTATAGGTGCAGAAATGGCGGTTGTTGTATCACGTTGGTGTGGTCTCTGCTGGGTGTTGAAAGTCTATGTTGCAGAAAGTCTTAGACTCAGCTGTCTATTAGTTTGGGTTGACAGCATGTCTAGAAGGTGAGGATGGTCTCTGTGCTTGGTGTAGATATTAAGTGTTGCTGTATGGTCAGGTTATAGATGTTGCTGGAGATGGTCAATGATGTGGATGCCTTGGTTACTAAGGCTGGATGATCAACATCCTGATTGTGCAGTACCTTGGTTTAATCATGGGTATGTGAATGTCACCTTGATGTATTGGTGCTTGTCTGAGCAGTGAGTTACTCATGGAATAGATGCTGCAGATGCTGGTTGCAGAAGCTGTGAGATCCATGTCCTGGTTTGTTTGATCCTTGGTTTAACCGAGGGTGGGTGTTGATGTGGTCTCAAGTGTTGATGCTTGTCCGAGCAGTGAGTGGCTCATAGACTAGGTGATGCAAGGGCTGTAGCTTGGTCGTGTCGGAATGGATGCTGGGTTAAGCTGGAGCTGGTTTGTATGTGCTGGTAGCTGGAAGGTGTAGTCAGGAGACCAAGTGTGATCTCAAAAGATTTTCTGAAGAGCTGTTGAGGATAGTGAGACTTACGGAGATTAGCTCTGTAAAGAGCTGTTTGAATGAAAAAAAAGTCTGTAATTAGTCTGGTTGGCTGTGCTGAGTCCACAACTGTGGTTAGTTGAATTCCACGTCTTCTGCTTCGACTGGTGGTAAAAACGTAGACCCCACGTTCGGTAGTTTGGTTTGGTGGTGAGGATGTAGACCCCATGCTGCTTGGAGAGGTACTGGATTCCTCTCCTTCGGGCTAAGCCCCCGTGACTCTTTGGTTGCTGCTTGTATGTTTATATAGCATTAGCCGTTACCACTCCACTGATCAAGGGAAGTATTTCAGTACACAGGAAGTCCCCTTATAAGATATAAGTGATATTGAGATACTTCATTATACTTTGAAGAGGAACATTTAAATATGATATATTTTATCCTGTGGTAATAATTTTGTCTCTGAAAGGCTGGCAGAATTAACTCCTTTAGAAAAAAATAGTTTGGTTGTTCATAACTGAAGTTCCCTCATGATGCATGTATGATGTTTGTTGTCTGATGTAACGGATGAATTAGCGTTTTTTTCTAAACCAGATATTTTGGGCATTGTTGACGGCATGACTTTTTGGGTGGGTGGGGGTCTTACCCCTCTGCTAAGTTTACAGTCAGCCTATTCTAAACCCTGTCAACAGAGAGGCATTTAACATGAGGACCTATACATGTTTGGATGTAGGTACGTTCATAGCTGTTGTTGTTTTGCCCAATTGTACCAATCCAGTAGATCATATTTACCAACCCCTCCGCTCGGGCAGGATGTGACACAAAGTCAATTCTTAAGTGAAGTTTAACAGGTTTGAATTCAGAGTTTTCCTTCTCCTAGACTAGTTGCCTCACTAAGGCTGAAGAACCTAGTCTGCCCTACTATTTACCCATAGCTGGAGGGAGAATAATTGGATTCATACCTTTCCCAAGGGTATTAGTGCTATGTGAAATGCAATCAGTCTCAGTCAGGATTTGAACTTGTGTCGCCGTGTCCAATTCCTACGACGGTAACCATTACACCACGGGCACCTCCACGTAGATGGGGCACACTTTGGCTGGCCGTGGTATCAGTGGCATGGATCTAGTCAGGTGTGTCACATCTTGGGATACGGTAGTCAGCCGAGGCTGTCTAGCACGGGTGCCGGGGAGGCTTAGCATTCACGTCACACGGCCAAGACTGACATTACTCGAGCCACAGGGAGCCATCCCTCCAGGTTCTAACCCTCCTTGGAAGGGCTAGGTTTATCACCTGGTACCTGAAGCGTCCCTTTTTAGGGGAATGCTGATGAGGCCCAAGGCATTTTTGGGAATGCTGGGCATGTCTGGGCTATGGCCCTGTGCCCGGACCCACCTTAAAAAAGGCCTTGTGCTACACGCATCCGTTTGTTGGGGTGTGCGACAAATACAGAAGGTAGGTTAAAAAATTGCTCACTTTTATGGCAGGTGTCAGGGCATGCCCTTTTTGCAACGCCTTTAATTTAATAATGGGGAGATATAACATGGGATCTTATTCTTTGTGAGGTACCTCTGTGCGTATGGGTGGCAGATTTAGAGACCCCCTCCAAAAAAATATCTAGTTCCCTCAACATTTCTTTTCTTTTGAAACGTCTTGCGTATCAGGAGCTGACTCTCAGACCCTTACCATTTTGTTTGACTTAGGGCACGGATCTGGCCAAGTGCTGGCCGGTTGACTTACCATTTCCTCTGGCCTCAGGGGGCCATCCCCCCACGGGAGTAAAAGCCTGGGGGGTTGGGTTTATTGCCTGGCGCCTGAGGCGCCTTTAATAAGGGGAATGCCGACGAGACCGAAGGTATTTTTGGCATTGCCAGACAGGTGTGGGTTTCGGCCTTGTGACTGGACCCACCTTAAAAACGGCCTTGTGCCATACTTCTCCGGTGGTGGGACGGAAAACAAATACCTGACCCTTACCATTTGAGTGCAAAGGAGGAGTCTCAGCCAAAAGGTCGAGTAGTGGCAGATTCTGCTTAAAGGTTTTGGAACACTTATAGCCGTAGAAACCCATCATCAAACCCATCGTGTTTAGTATGAGAAATTTAATTTACCAAGCTTAGCTTAGAGGTAGTTTTGGTAAACCATGGTAGAATCGAAGTCATTCGTTCGAGTCCGCAAGCCTAGCTCGCTATTATCCCATGCAAGACATCCGATGTTCAATATGCCAGTGTGTCTGATTATTATTCGTTTAGAGATGAATCTTAATTGTCGTTATTCAACTCAAAGATGAATTATTTTTTACAGTGTCCTTTAAAATAATTTGCAACTGGATCATAATAGATACTGACCACTTTATAAAAAATGTAAGTGTCACCCCTTCTTCTCCGAGGGCCTGTAGGGTATTTTTTGGGCGCGACTGTTATCATTGAGTAGCGTGATCTACTGTTGAGATAACTTTTTTTAACAGGTTCCCGCTAAAAAGCCAAATTTTATTTCTTCCTCCATTCCTTTTTAACCCTCAACTCTCTTTCCTTTTGATGTTTTAAAAAGGGTATTAAATTTAAAAAAATATCCTATTTGTTTCAGTTATCTTTCGTTACAGTCAAGGATTGAGAAGAGAGAACAAATAAACTAAAAACAAAAAAAAATATTGCAAAGACATTGTAAAGTTTTTGCTTCACCTTCGATTAAAGGGAGAAAAAAAACAACAAAGATTCAAATCAGCAGCAGCAGCAGGAGGCGGAGAGAAGTTGGCAGCCCGATTGCAGTGGTAACTGCAGTCGTCTCTTCTTTCTCCTCTCCTCCCCTTCCTTTGTTTTACTCTTCTTTTTTCTTTTCGTCTTCCTTTCTCTTTACACCCCCTCTCTTATATCTATATATCGACACACACACCTAACAGTCGAGCACTAGTCTTGAATAACGTTTAGTCGGTGTTCCACATAACCGACCAACTCGTCGACACCTTTTTGTTAAGCGATATTTATATGTATAATTTAAAAAAAAAGATAATATTTTAGGCCTGTGAATCAATTTCCTTATTTTTACGCCTTGGTGATATTAAGTATTTATTTATATAAATATAAAAGTAATTTAAAAACAAAAAGGCCAGCTTTTAAAATTACAATTATAGACAAGACGAGATTAAAAGAAAACGATCTCGTTTTTCTCTCTTTTTATTGAAGTATAAATTTAAAAAGGAAAAGTTTACCTATTTTAAAAGAAAAGGGAGATTCCATTTTTTAAAACAAAAAAATCATGTCGTTTAAATATAACTTTGCTCTTATGAGGACAGTGCCAGATACTCTGGTGTCTAAGGGCAAATCCAAGAATCTGGATTTGGAAACTCTTCGTCGTGAACAACAGAATTTAGCCGAAGTCCTGGATAAATGTGGAGTGCGTGTGGTCACCCTGGAAAGTGATTCCAATTATCCTGAATGCTGTTTTGTTGAGGACTGTGCTGTCATTGTTGGAGAAACGGCATTGATTTGCCGACCTGCTGACCAAAGTCGTCGTGGGGAGGTAAAACATTAACTTTTTCTTAAAATTTTTCTCACCTTTTTATGTTTTTCTTTCTTTTTTTGACCTATTAAAAACGTTGGACTTGGCTTTTAAGTTCACTTATAACTACTCCTGTCCCATAATAGTTGGTAAACTTCTTGTATGAAATATATATACAAATGAACCAGATTATGGGACAGGTAGTAACCCCCTTTTTTTAAAATAAGCATTTATTTATTTAAAAAAAAATTTTTTTTAGTGCTACTATTCATTTTTGTTTTAAAACCTGTTTTTTTTTTTTTTTTTTTTTTTAATTTTATCATGAATAAATAAAATAAAGACATTAATCAATATTCAATCGATATCAAATTTAAAATATTTGAAATTTCATTCAGGTGTTTTTTTTTGTTTTTTTTTTTTTGTTTTGACTAAAAAATAAAAATGATTAGCTCTTTTCTTTTAAACAACTTAGTGATTATCCTGTTTTGTTCATTTTTTTTAAGTACATTTCTTAACTTCTATCTTGAATAAGTTAATTTTGTTTCTTCTAGGGTATTTTTTTTTAAATTATTTTTTTTTACTTAACTGATTTAATACACACTAAAAAAATTTTCTTTAAAAAAAAAAAAAAAAAAAAAAAAAAAGATAATTTTCTTTAAGAAAAATCCTACTTAATTATTATCACAATTAAACTGAAAAGAAAGGTGTATTTTTTTCCTCCCCGGATCAGACAGATTTTTGATGACTAACCTAGTTTTACTTCAAAGAAATGATCACAAAAATAGGTATTAATTTTTGTCTGTACAAACTTTACTAGCCTCAATCTTTAAAAATAATGGTCACATTTAGATAAAAATGATAAAGTTAAATGATAAAAGACTAGTATATTTTAAATACCCCCCCCCAATCAACTATCAGAATTGATATCTTTAGAAAATATTTATTTGTATAGTTGATATTTCAGTTTTGTTTGTAGACATTCTTTGCAATTTTATGAATAAGAGTTTTACACTTCGATAAAACATTTAGTTTCCTTTTTTTTTTTTTTTTTTTTTTTTTTTTTTTATAGTAATATCATATAAATAAAGAAAATTTTTAGCTTTTATTTTCATGATTTTTTTTCTTCTGTAATGTTTTAAAGTGATTTTCTCTTGGCCATTAAAACTATTCACCTAAGAAAGGAAAGGATTGTAACACCTTTTTAATTCTTGTCAAAATCAATTGTACCAATTTGGTCTTATTTACCGGTGTTTAAATACGTGTTTAAACAAAACAAATCTTTATTTCGTTTTGTCTATCATTTTAAACATTTTATTTTCTTAAGTTAGGGAACATCAATACCGCAATTTCTATAAGTCGGACACCTGTTAATATGCCTACGAGTTTTTATTTATTTAATATTTTTAAAGACTTATAAGTGTTACAGAATTTTTTTACTAGATAACTGAGATTATTTAATTTTTCTATATTTTAACATATGGATCTAGGTTTGTAAAATACTGAAACATTGTTGAAGTGGGGTTTATTTATTTGTGTACCAAGCTGAACACTAAAGTGTTTTAAAAATCTATTCGTTTTTGCTCCCAATCTGAAAATATATAGATCCTTAAAACATTGAGAATTATTTATCGGTGTTAGAATTTTGCTAATGATTCTGACGATACAACTTGATATTTTTATCATCAGATTGAAACATCGGCATATATATATATGCTTTCAACTACGTTTTTTCCTTTTTAACCATAAAAGGCCATTTGCTTGATTAATACACAAGAGATAAGGCAACTGTTGGAATTTATTTATTTATTTATTTATTTTAAATTTATTTTAAAATTTTAGTTGATGAAAGAAAGGATGAAAATTTGAGTGAGATATATAGGATCTCCAAGTCAATATCTCGGGTTGGTCAACCCTTGATTTATGGTCATATTTTTGAAGCCAAGGTTTACTGTCTTTTTCATTATATCTGAATTTCAATCTTTATAAAATTTATTATTCCTTCATTAGACGAACCGTAACATGCTGGGTTCCCATTTAGGAAGGAATGAAGGATTCTCTCGCATTTCATTCATCTCAATTGATTATATCGAGAATAATTTGAATGATTAAAAAAAAGTTCAACGCCCATCCAGACTCGATATAATTGTTATTCAGTTGCAAATTGGACTGGAAATGACATTATTTTTCTTCAAGTTAGAGCATAAGCGTATTACTATAAATCTCGTTATAATGTGCTGTTTTTTTTTTTTTTTTTTTTTTGCTGGGTTACAGTTACTCACACACACACACACACACACACACACAATGTTATGAGACAGAGGTCACTTACTGTCAAGTTAAAACGTGGACAAAGATAAAAGATTTGGCTTTGTCCAGAATATCTCGTCAAGAAAATATCAGCAATTAGAGAGATTCACCATCCAGTTTAGAATAAGTTTCAGATATTTGCTTCATTTATTTTTCTTATTTTTTAAAAATTTTTTACTGAACGTCTTCATTTTATTTTCCAAAAGTATATCGGTAATCTGTCGTAAGTCGCCATCTTCTTAGTGGTTGGGGAAAAAGAAAGACTTAGGAAATATAACGGGTGTGTGAATCGTAAAGAGTTGAAGACACTTTTTCAAATTCAAATGTTAAGTTAAAAATAAAGATGACTGAAACTTTTATCTCGATAGTGAATCTCTCACACACACACACACACACACACACATATATATATATATATATATATATATATATATATATATATATATATATATATATATATATATATATATAATCTGAATATTCAGAACTGGTTCCCAAAAACTTATTAATTTCAAGTTTAAGGTGTGAAAAACCCTAATTAGGTGATCCCGAAAATGGTGGATATTTGGAATTAGTCAGGTTTCTTGTTAGAGTTTGAAAGAAACGTGTGACCAGAGTTTTAAAGTGAATTGTCATTTATTTGTAAAGAATTTGAGGTGGTGGGGACAAAAAAAAAGAAGATTGGTTTTATGTTGATAAACATTTTGTCTAGAAATTGAGTCATATGGTTGTCTGACATTAAAGTGGGCTTCCTCCAGCAATTGAAATATTTGGTAGTACTAATAATACTATATTACCAAATATCTGGCTTCCTGTAAGAAGCCCTTTTTATGGTATCTAATATGCATTATGGATATTATTAAGCGATTTTGTATACAAATAATGAAATGAAAATCGGCAGCCTTCTTTTAATAAACAAAAGGAATTGGTGTGAAAAAGAACGTTATTTTTTTTTTCTGGGGTCGAACTGTAGTTACTTTTGTGGATATCTACCTTTTATTTTCCTCTAGACAACCAGGAACTGGTTTAAAGTTTTTATCAAATAATCTTATAAATTAAAAATAAGACTTCAAGGTTTCTCCAATTTTCGCACTGTTTTTAGGTAATGTTCTTTTCTTACTGTTTTGCTAGTCAAAGCTTTTGGCAGTATTATTTTAAGCTTTCAAACCCCCAAAATCACACCAAAATGAATTTCAAAATAGAAAAATTACTATTGATAGTATTTCACTACCTCTGTTCCCATAGCGATGAGCCCTATCAGTCCTTTTGATGTCGGTGACCTCTTGGTAACAGTAGGTAATGTTGTAACCGGAGGCTTCCTCTGCCCTATAAAAGTGGTGATATTTGTATATAGGTTTCATTCATTAAATGTAATAAGTGATATAGGACGAATTTAGTACTTAATATAACAATTTTATGTCGAACATGGAATATGAATGTTGCATTTAAAAAAGATGTTGGTGCTCTGCAAGCTACAAAACCCACTATCTTAAAAAAAAATATATATTTCAAATCTGAATTTAGGCATTTTTCTTGTTAGTAATAAAATACAAAATATAGCATCGTATGTGTCGGGTTTAGGTCAACTGTATTTTTTAAAAAATCTTTTTATAAAGGTTACTGTAGTATGAATTTTAAATTACTTCGGCCAGTCTGTTTATTTTTATTTATTTTTTTCGCATACTTGTAAAATAGTGAATTTGTACGACGTAGTAGAAACAGTTTGTAAAATACGATTTGTTTAAATAATCCCCTAACCCCTTTCTGGGTTTCTACCTGTTCTACTGGTGTTTACTCGAACATTAAACCAATTTTCACTTTCCCATTATTCTGAAATCTTTGTTTTACTTTATAAAATACGTAAAGGACAGCCAGGGTCTTTAAAATTTGTTAAAACCTAATGACTGAGTGACCCTTAAGCTGGCATCTTCTCTCCAAGTCTTAGTTTTTAACGGTCTGTTCACTTAACCGACAATTGAAAAAAAATATTGTGAACAAGAACAAAAGGTAAAATGTTTCTACGTCTGTATTCTTCTAAAATCCATATGAAAGCGATCAGTTATTGTTGAAGTTCGCTACATTTTTAAGGGGCAGAAGCTTTGATAATCAATTCACCATACGTTAATACTCTTGTCCTTTTTTAATTATTCCTCAGTACATCTTAAACTTGACTCAAATCTTGGATCAACGTTCATTCTCAAATCTCTATATATAATGTCCACGACAGTCCCTACATTATTCATTTGTCTATGCTTCCAAAAATCATCAGAATAGTTAAATCATTAAATTTAAACAAATTTGAAATAATGAATTCTAGAATTTATGAATGAAATGAAAGAAGAAAGTAGTTGTAGTTTTTATTTAAATAAATTTCATTTATATTTGAAATTACTATAAACAGATTCAAAGGGAAAAATACTATAATTATTAATTTAATTTATGAATAAAATCGATCGTCAGTACAATCAGATACATAAACTATTTTGAACCAATAAATCGTTTGTTGAACGAGGGCAAGGTATTTGGCTCGTTTGGTATAAAACAGGTTTTTTTTTTCTTTTTTCCTCTTCGATGTTGGAATTGGTATATGCGATTTATCTTTTTGTAGTTTTCTGACTTCCATTCAGTGCTTTATGCTTGGAAAAATCATGAATAATACGTTTACTCGTGGAAGTAGTGTTTACAGGTTAGATTATATATCTACCTATCTAATTACGTTAAACATTGTAGTAGAACCGCGTGAGCAAAAACTTAGGCGAGAAATTACATGAATTTTTATTTTTTTTTCTTCCTAAATCAAACTTTATATTTAAACCATTTTTTTTTCTTTTAGATTTTATATTAACATTAGTGAGTGGAGTCAAATATATGTAATGTCAGTAGGGATGAAAACTATTTGTCAGTTTTGACTGACAAAAATCTTGCCCGAAATTTCTCATCTTGTATATAATAACTGAAACAAAATTGGTGTGTGTGTGTATGTATGTATATATATATATATATATATATATATATATATATATATATATATATATATATATATATGTGTGTGTGTGTAATCTTGCAAGGTGTCGGTGACTGATTTTCTCAGCCCTTGTAAACGTTTTTCTTTTAATTTTGTTGTTGTTTTTTTTTTAGTTTGGCGCTCTTTTTAAAATTTATGATTGTTTAGTTTTTAACCATCTTTATTTTATTTAGATCTCGTTCTTTTTTCTAAGTTGTCTCACACTAAATGCTTTTGTGTTGTCTGTATTCGACAATTATCCCCATTTGACTATTTGAAAAAAATGTTCTTCATCCTGAGCCAGAATATAACGATCGAAACATCTAAAAAAAAAAAAGTCGCTCTCTGTAGATAATGCTATCTTTTTTAAATCTTATTTTTTTAATTAAAGAAAATACATTTGTTTAATATTTATGACCGAGAGGGTCATTTTTCATTTCTACATTACAAATGTTTTATTTCTTTATTTCATTTTAGGGATCAAGTTTAAAAAAAAAAAAAAAAATGGCTGTTGATACTAAACTTATTGGTGGTGATCATTTTTTTTTTTTAATTCTACGTCGCAGAAATAATGATCAAATTTAATAAGTGTCTTCTTTTCATTGGTATTATTAATGTGGTTATGGAACTAGGAAATCTGCTTCGTATACTTATATACTAGTGCATTTAATTTGATTTTTTTTCTTATATTATGATTTAAGTAAAAATTTGAATGTACTTATTGATTATATCTAAAGCAGTTGTTTGTCTGGGTTTTACATAAAATCGTATCGCCAAAAAAACCCCCCGAAAAACGCTTTTTGTTTCAAACAAGTTTTTGAGCCGCCTGTTAGTGCTATATAACATGACGAAGGTAGCAATTTTTCATGATAGCCTTAACGAATTTGTATATTTTACTTTTAAAAAATCACCTGAGTGGAAAAACAAACAAACCGGGTTATTAAAAAAAATGATATTGAAAATAGATATTTTATTTTTAGATATTCTTTTAATAAGCGATTGTTTTGTCGATAGCTTTTACAATTGTCTGTTTGTGTTTTAAGAGACTTCAGCTTTCTTGTGAATCGGCAACATGAACCATATTCTATAAATTGAACCATCCACTGTAAAAGTTGATTTAAAAAGATATTTAATGACCTACTTTATAAAACTGAATGTTCAATTTTTTACATTAAAATTGTTATTTTGCCCTGTTGGCTGGCTAAGAATATGTAAATTGCATCCTCTCTAAATGGGGTAAGACCCCCCCCCCAAAAAAGTGGGGTATCTTGAATATGAGACTAAGCTGCATCAATTGTTAAGGCTCTTGTTCTGGAGATCTAGGTAGTGTAAAATACTCTGTCATTGCCATCACACCTGTTCACTCTAACCCAAACTGGTAAAACCTGTTTGGGTTTCATCTCTGGGTCAAGTTAACTGAAAATTATTTGTATTCAATAGGAATATGTGAAACTGTTAATTGTGTGCAAACAAATGATTAATATTAAATAGAATTATGAATGTTAGATAAGAATACTTGAAACAATTTAACCATGTTCAAATTTGGAACACTGATAATAAGGTTATGATTGTAATCAGACATTGAGAAATGAAACAAATTTTGGCATTAAATAACTATAAGGAGTTGATATACCATTAAACAAATAAAACCTGTGGAATTTTCCCTGGTACAACTAGTTATATATAATTTCATACATACTAAGGTATTCCACTAACAAATCAGTGGCACCATTGACTTTGGGATTAGGCATGGATTCAAAACTCTAACATCGTTATCACTGACCCAATCCTGAAAGTTGATTTGTATAATAAAAGAAAACCAGCTTTAAAATCTATCCAACAAAAACAAACAAAATGTATTTGAAAATTATTTTATATTGCTTTACTTTGAAATAAATTGTTGTTTTTCATGAATAGCAAAAAAACCTTTTTTTTTTTTTTTTTTTTTTTTTTTGACATTTACTTATTAAGGTAAAGGATTAAAGATATAAACTTATGGATTAGTATAATCTTATTTAATCTCTTTTTAGTTTTGTTGAATTAAAGTAAAACTCAGAGGGTCTCTTAATAAAATAGGAATACATATTCTTTAACACTTGAGCATATTTATATTTATCAGACATCGGCATAATGGTGAGAGTGTTCGCCCGTGGCCCGAGAGACCTGGGTTTGATCCCAGGTCAAGTCATACCAAAGACTCAAAAAATAGTACTTGATGCCTCCTTGCTTAACACTAAGCATTATAAGGTATGGATCAAGGGTAAAGTGGAGCAATCCAGGGAAAGGTGTAGTATCCTCCCCTACACCTCAGTGTAGTAGCTATTGAAAAGGGAGACTTGGGGAGGGGTCACCCTCGAATACAGTTGCCAACTTTACTTACTTTATATTTTGTTAAACACACAAATTTTAACCCTGGGTTACATAAAGTTTGGATGGTTAAACCTCTTCATATAAAACTGTCAGTCTTTTGATTTATAGATCAAACATGATCTAATTTGTTATGAATTATTTAAAATATAAAATGTTAAGATTTATTCAGTCTGAGATCTCTGGGCAGAGCTTACAATGCATTTACACCACTACAGACAGGTAAAAACCCCACCCACTGAAAAAAAAGGTGGGTCCTGGATATGTTAAACTACATCTGATGGTGAGGCTCCAGTTCTGAAGAGTATGGAGTGCCCCTTCATTGCCATTACTCCCAGGTTCATTCCCTCAGATCCAGAATGACAGTACCAGTTATGGTTCTTCTAAGAGTCAAATAAATCTGTTTAAAAATCAGTGATTACTTAGTCTGGAACAAGGTCATCTGTTCTTGAGCAGTTACCCATCTTGGTCTTGATAAAGTTTGAGTTGACCTTTTAATGATTGAATTGTAAGTCTTTCTCATCTCTATGTCCCGTACCAAAATTGATTTTGGAGTTAATGTTTTTCTTTTTATTACTTTTGTCAAGTAATAGTTAAATAATAAAGTTCGTCCATCAATTCAAGGGGATGTCCTCGTGGTGTAATGGTTAAAGCAATGGACTGCGGAATCGTAGTAAGCGAGTTCATATTCCAGTTGCGCTATTATGTTCCCTTTCAGGCAAATACTCTGGGGAAAGGTATAAACTCTCTTATCCTCCTAGCTATGGGTTAAATAGTACCACTACTGTTCTTCTAGGAGAATGGCTTTGGCATTAAATAACCTACCAAGGTTGATATGCCATTAAACAAGGAAACCAAAACAAACCATAAATTCAATGATGATTATTAACTAAGTTGAAACTTAGCAAAGGAACTATGTATGTTGTTTGTTTATCGTTGTGAAGGCTTGTGTAGGACCAATCACGCATTTTTGGAGGAACTGATAAAAGAAGTATGATGTAGCAGTATGCCACAGATTCTCCAAGCAATACTTTTTGGGTCTTTTCTTCTAGTGTGACAGTATTGATCTGCAACTCCCCTAATCTTATTGGTTAACTGATGTCTCTCCTCTGTCCATGGTTTGTTTTTAAAAGGAGATCTATTAGCCTAAGATTTGGTCAAAGCTGTATAAGCCATGGGTCAATTCCACAAAGAAAAAAAAACAAAACTTTAAAATGCAATTGTATTGTCTTAATTCGTTCTTCAATTATCCTGAGACAGGAGTAGCACTTTGTCCTTCAACCTATTGCAATATGGATGATGGACAAAGACTGGGTGCAAGTCAGTTTTCTATCTCATTCTTTCTAATGGCTAACTTGGACTCTACTGAGCCCAATTGTATGGGCCTGTGGAAAATGTTGGCTGTATCTCTGCAAAGGGGTAGGACTCCCCCCCCTGCTTCACATACACGAGTGTTCTGGATATGACACGAAACCATCTGATGGTGAAGTTTCTGTCATGAAATTTTGGAATGTGGAGTACCTCTTCATTATCATTACTCCCAAGTCCATTATGACTCAACGTGGTATTACCTGTTAGGGTCTCATCTAAAGGCCAAACAGAACTGCTAAATCATTTAACTGTGTACAAACAAATGACTAATGTTAAATTGAATTGTTAGTGTTACATCGCAAAATTTGAAACCATTTGACCGTGTGCAAACAAATGAGCTCTAGCTTGTTTAAAATGTTACCTGCAAACTATTTGTTTATATATATATATATATATATATATATATATATATATATATATATATATATATATATATATATATATATATATATATATATACATATATAAAATAGTTTTAAAAAAGTAGTTGCCAACTGTAGTCAAAGGTGACCTGAAGGCTCCCCCTTCAATAGCTACTACACTGTGATGTAGGGGAGGGTGCTACTCCATTCCCTGGATTGCTCCACTTTATTCTTTATCTCTACCTTATAATGCTGTTTTTCTACATGGATGGCTTTGGTATTAAATAACCCATGGAGATTGTTATGCCATTAAATAAAAGTAACATATCTCATGAGACTTTGTGAGTGATATATACAGATTTAGAAAGAATAATATAGGATGTATACATACACCCACTACCTGAGTATAAAATAAAATATTTCTTATTCCTAAATTGTAAAGATGTACTGAAATTTTCATTGGTTCAACTAGTATGCAATGACTACTAAATCTGGTATTTCTGAAGTCTGAAGAGCTTATCACCCTTCCCACATGGTCTTCTTATTTTGATATCTGATAAAGTCTTAATCCTAACCCCTACCCTTCTTTAGAACTGTTTGAATAAACTAAAAAGCATTACATAACCTATAAAAGTTGACATGCCATAAAACCCAAGCAACCTACTCTTCCTTTTGATTGACTTGCTTTGGTTAATCACTCAACGATGAGAGATTTTTTGAGATTATCACCCTGCCCTCATGATCTCATTTTAATGTCTGATAAAGGCCTAATCCTAACCCCTACCATTTCTTTTGATTGACTTGCCCTGATTAATCGCTCAAACATGTGATTGCCCAGTTGGCTGGGGCTGTAGAATGCACCGACTGCACCTCTGTAGAAGGTTAAGACATCTCTGAGTGTCCTGGATATGACACTAGATACTCTGATGGTGAGGTTCCAGTAATGCTGGAGCTTTAGAGAATGCGAAGCACCCCTTCATTGCCATCGCTCCCAGGTCCACTCTGGCCTGGAGTGGTAGCATCTGATAGGATCCTATCTATGGGTTAAATAGAAATAAACCTTGGTTTTAAGAGTTTACTGTTGTTTTTGTTTTTTTTTTGCATTTAAACTGCGTATTTATGCTAAACTGAATTGTAAAAAATAGAACTGTTTTGACATTTAAACTGTGTGCTTATGCTAAACTGAATTATCTGAACTAAAACTCTGTGTATTGCCCAATCAGCTGGGGCTATAGAATACACTAACTGCACCTCTGCATCCTGATATATGACTCTAAACAATCTGATGGTGAGATTCCAGTAATCCTGGGTCTTTGGGGAATGTAGAGCACCCCTTCATTGCCATCGCTCCTAGGTCTACTCTGGCTAGGAGTGGTAGCACCTGATAGGGCCCTATCTATGAGTCAAATAGAACTAAACTGTGTACTCATGCTTAACTGAATTGTTTCAAATAGAAATTTTTTTTGACATTTGACTGTGTAAACAAAATCTATACTTATACTGAATCGTTTGAAATAGAAATGTTTTTGACAATTAAACTGTGTCATCATGCTGAACTGAATTGTTTGAAATAGAACTGATTATTTGTATAAAAATGGATTTGGCATTAAATAACCTACAAAGGTTGATATGCCATAAAACCCAACCAGCCAAGCATCCCTGTGATATTTTCTAAGATTATTACCTTCCCCTCTTGATCTTCTCATTTTGATGTCTGATAAAGGCTTAATCCTAACCCTTACTGTTCCTTTTGATTGACTTGTTCTGATTAATCATTCAACCCTGCGAGATTTTCTGAGATTATCACCCTTCGCTCTTGATGTTCTTGTTTTGATGTCTAATAAAGGCTTAATCCTAACCCCAGTCAATGGCATTTCTATTCCCCAAAAGAAAAAAACATTAAAACTAAAATTTTGAGTTGTTTTTACACATGCGTCAAAAATTTGAAGTCACTTAAATGAGAATTGGTCAAGTTATTTGATTATGAAATGGTATAGATTTTTCTGAAACATCCTGTATATCTTAGTTAATATTGTATTTATAATAAGTGTATATAGATATTGGTGGGGATGCCCTCTATATACATGCACTTTTGAACACGCATCACTCATAAAGAATAAAGAAGAAAATTACCAAAAGACATCTGGCTATAGTTGCAAGACATTCAAATCAAGATGCATTGACTGTGGGTAAATAACAAATGTCTCTTATATATTAAAATCTGAAACAAATAAACCTAAAGAGAATTTACTGGGGTGGTGGGTATTAAAAAAAATCTACCAGTTAATCTCAAATTGATGATGTCAATAATATGTAACCAATTGAGTAGGAAAATTGACCCTAACACATTGTAACTGGTTTTGACGATTCTCTGAAAAGCTACTGCCATAAATAAGTACATTCATACCAATTTCTTATAGAACTTTAATTTCTATAAGTGAATAGTTATAAATACCATTCTAACTAATTTATATATTGCTGAGTGTTAAGCAAGGAGGTATCAAGTACCATTTTTTTGAGTTTTTGGTATTACTCGAACTGGGATTGAACTCTAATCTCCTGGGCCATTGGTGAAAACCCTACCCACTGGACAACCCCTTATATGCTGTTTAATGCAGAAATTTAATTCAGGGCTGTCCTTGTGGTATAATGGTTAAAGTACTGAGCTACAGAATTGCAGTGAGTTTGAACCCCAGTTGCGCTATTATGTTCACTTTTGGACAACCTACTCCTGGGAAAGGTATGAACCCCCTTATCCTCCCAGTTATGGGTTAAATAGTACCACTACTGTTCTTCTAAAAGGACGGCGGCTTTGGCATTAAATAACCTACAAAAGTTGATATGCCATTAAAGAAACCAAATTTAATTAATTTGTAACTATTTATATTTTCAATATCTCAACTTACCAGTACCAATTGACCTCAAATTGATGAAGTGGGTGGGAAGATTGTCTGACACATTGTTACTGGTTTTAAGTACCATAAGTATTTGTTGCCCAGTTGGCGGGGGGGGGGTATAGAATACACTGACTGCATCTCTGCAGGGAAGTAACCCCCCACCACCAATGAGTGTCCTGGGGCTGTAGAATGCACTGACTGCATCTCTGTAGAAGGTTAAGACATCTCTGGGTGTCCTGGATATGACACTAGATAATCTGATGGTGAGGTTCCAGTAATGCTGGAGCTTTAGGGAGTGCGGAGCACCCCTTCATTGCCATCGCTCCCAGGTCTACTCTGGCCTGGAGTGGTAGCATCTGATAGGGTCTTATCTGTGGGTTAAATAGGACTACTAAACTGAATTGTTTGAATTAGAACTATTTGACTAAACTGAGTAGCTTGAAATAGAAATGTTTTTGACAATTAAACTATGTACTTATGCTAAACTGAATTGTTGAAAATAGAATTGTTTATTTATATGAAAATGGATTTGGCATTAAATAATCTACAAAGGTTGATATGCCATAAAACCCAAACAAACATAAGTATTTGTCTATAACCCTAACCTCTGACTTTTCGACTAGGAAATTCTGGAAAAAAAATCCTCGTATGATATGCACTGATGTTTTAGAATTTGTAGCACCTATATTTTACGTAAATTTAGCATTTGTATGATCTTATCAATTCCTACTGAATAAGAGTAAGAATTTATATAGCTTACATTTATATCTTAAGGCACAAAATTTACTCGGGATCCAAAACACAAATGTAACAAAATTATGGCAAAAAAAGCTCACATTAAGAGAAAAAACTGCACATTCCAGTGGATATTTCTCTATAATTGTGTAAAAGACATTATTTTAGACTATGAATATAACTTACTTTCAGTCGTCCTTTTGCAAATATGGTGAGACATGTGGCTGGAAAAAATGTTGATTACATAGCTCTTCTGTATAAGATGCACCATTAATTTTTGGACTCAAAAATTTGGGAAAATAGTGTCTTATGTGCAAGTAATTACGTTTAATCTCGGAAATACTACAGTATTCCCCACATATGAGGTACATAAGTACCAATTTATTCTGACAAGTTATTCTTCCAAGCCAAAGATACCAGAATTCTATTATTTCTAGTGAAACATTATCAAAATGGATATTATAAGGTATTGTTTATCAAATTGTACAGGTTTGGTTTTTTTTTTTCAATAGTATATCAATCTATTATTTAATGGTAAATTTAATTCATTTGTAATTGTTTAATTATAACCATATTTTCTATTGCAGTCATTTAAAAATTTTTTTCTTTATGCATTTTATATTTGTCTATAATAACAATCATGATATCAAATATTCTTATCCAATAAAGATAATTTTAAAAATTTTAAATGGTATTAATAATTTATATACCATTCAGTTTTCATGTAATTATTCCTATTCAATAATCATTTGTTTGCACACATTTAAATGGTTTCAAGTATTCCTATCTAATTCTATTAATTTTCAAAAAACTCTGCATTCTAAAGAGGAATTAGAAACTGAATTTAAAGATTTCTTCAAATCAAAACTGAATTGTTTGAAATGGAACTGTTTTTAACATTGAAACTGTATTTCTGCTAAACTGAATTGTTTAATATAGAACTGTTTTGACATTTAACTGTGTGGAAACAAAATCTATACTAAACTGAATTGTTGAAATTAGAACTGTTTGACTAAACTGAATAGCTTGAAATAGAAATGTTTTTGACAATTAAACTCTGTACTCATGCTAAACTGAATTGTTTGAAATAGAACTGATTATTTGTATAAAAATGGATTTGGCATTAAATAACCTACAAAGGTTAATATGCCATAAAATCTAAACAACCTGAAATGCTGTTTGAATTCATTTAATTCAGAGATAAGTTTATTCTAAAATTAGACTGAACAACCTAATATATTTACTCTACACTTTTGGGAATATATTTCTCCTGCCTCCAATTTTTATTTGTAGTATCGCTGGTTTGAATTCAGTGTTTGTCTCCTAGACTGGTTGCCATACCAAGGCTAAAGAGCCCAATCTACCTGACTATTTACTTATAACTGGAGGTAGGTAGGTAGGATTCATGCCTTTCTCAAAAGCATTATTGTGCAGTGAAACACAAACAGCGTTTTACCATATTTACCCACCCCCTCTGCTCAGCAGGATATGACACAAGGTCAAGTTTTTAGCGGAGTTTAACAGGTTTGAATTCAGAGTTTTCTTTCTCCTAGACTAGTTGCCTCACCAAAGCTGAAGAACCTAATCAGTTCTATTTACCCATAGCTCGAGGGAGAATAATTGGATTCATACCTTTCCCAAGGGTATTAGTGCTATGTGAAATGCAGTCTCGTCCATGATTTGAACTCGTATCGTCGTGTCCAATTCCTATGATGATAACCATTACACCACGGACACCGCAGCATTTTACAGGCTTTGGACTCTGGTCTTTTTGTATATTGAGTGCTTTCATTCTTACTGAATGAACAACAGTGGGCATTATGATTTAATTAGGAAGATGCTGAACAAAAGTGAATTGATATCTAAGTTTATGTATGTTAACAGATATCTTCTTTATTATTTATCACCTAACCCTAATTAATCTCAATTTCTTCTATTTTATACGTTTTTTTTTTTTTTATCAAATATCATGTATACTAACATCTTATCACATGACTATACCTCACAATATATAGAAGAAGCTTGATTAGCCATTTATTTCCACATTTGTATCTGAAGATTTTGTAAAACACATGAAATTTAATGTAATGAATGGACTTATAGTGTCCATAATTCTCTTATTTATAGGTTTTAGATCTGTTCTTCCATAACAGAATTGAATGGACTTTTTATGCAATAATTCTCTTATTTACATTACTTTATAATGTATATAGTAAATAATGTGTATCGATTTAATCTGTATTGTGAGATTTTCTCTTCAGAAAGATTTGCTTGTCTGTATTTTTTTTCTCTACACACTCTTAAATCTTATTAGTGTTGGAAAGAAAAAACAAAACATTCTTGACATAAATTTTGAAAGATCATTTTGTTGTTGTTTCTCAACAAATACCAGGATTATTTTCATTTATTTATTAGGTAAGTCAGCAGTTGATACAAGTGTAAATCTAAAGAAAATCAGTTATAGATTGATTTTCTTTTTATAAATCTACCTGTTTTACTTTTCTATCTACACACAGCTAATTATATCCTTTCAATTAGATATTTTTGTAGAACTTGTGGAAATTTTATTATGTATTTATCATGTCATTTTTCCTCAGGGAATGAAATCTGAGTTTTAAGTTTGAATAATTATTGCAATATTTAATAGTCATAAGTCATCTGAATTTTTTTTTTCTTCTAATAAATTCGGACAAGTCTTTGTTATTTTTACATCTAGTAGTAATATTCTTGTCTGAATTTCTTTAAAGCATTGTTATTTTTAATTTTTGATGTAGCTTTTTTTTTTTTTTTTTTTTTTGTTGATTGTTAACACATGCTTTTTTTTTTTTTTTTTTTTTTTTTTACTCCCATATGAGACATGGCCATTATTAATTTTCTGGTTAGTTCATTTTTAATTTTGTGTTGCCTTTTATTGAAATGGTTGTTTTTATATTATGTAGTCAGTTAAAAAAACAACTTGGATCTCAGATGAAGTAATAGTTAATACAATTATAATTTGCAGCCAGTGTCCTTAGTTACTTTATTTCTTATCCATTCTGCTGATGGTTGCAGAATATTAAAAGAAATTTCTCCATAGTGATTAATACTTATAACTAGAGTATGTTTGCAAAAACATAAAATGGAATGCTTCATTTCCCAATTCATTTATATCATGTTTTTTTGATAGCTGGAGTAATTGAGTGTGTGTGTGTATGTATGTATATATATATATATATATATATATATATATATATATATATATATATATATATATATATATATATATATATATATATATAATATAATTATACAGGCACCTATGATAGAATGGTTACTGTCATAGGAAATGGGTACAGTGACCAGAGTTCAAAGCCTGGATGAGGATGTTTTTGAAGGTATGAATTTACCTATTCTTCCTCAGCTATGGGTAAATAGTTTTGCAGATTTGGGTCTTCAACATATGGCAACCATTCTTGGAGAAGGAAAAATCTGAATTCAAACCTGTTCGACTCCATTTAGAAATTGATCTTGGGTTCTATTCTGCTGGGGTTTGGTATATATCATTGGCTTTAGTAGATCAATTTTATTACCTTGAAAATAAATCATTTCAATTTAGTCCAGTAGATTTTTTTCATTTTTGTCGATACTACTATATGGGTGCACTACATGGACGCTAACTAAATGGATGGAGCAAAAGCTTGACGGCAACTACACAAGAATGCTGCAAGCAATATTGAACAAGTCCTGAAGGTAACACCCCACAAAGCAGCAGCTATACGGCCACCTACCACCCATCATGAAAACTAGCAAAATTAGACAAACCAGACATGCGGGACACTGCTGGAGAAGTAGAGATGAACTCATAAGTGGTGTACTCCTGTGGATCTCTTCACACGGACTAGAAAAGGCAGGGTGACCAGCTTGAACCTACATGCAGCAGCTCTGTGTAGAGACGGGGGGTGTAGTCCTGAAGACCTGCCAGAAGCGATGAATGATAGGGAGAGGTGGCGAGAGGGGGTCAGGGATATCTGTCCTAATGGCACGACAAGATGATGATGAGACACATCAAAGAGACTAATACAGCTCATGAAATTATAAATAAATGAATTAAATTTTATTATCAAATAACAATGCTATTTTAAGGAAAGGTTATGATAGAAAAAACCCCCTTTTAGTTGTATTTTTGCTGATGGTATTCATCATCAAGGTCTGCATACAGCATGGATTTTGTTGACTCTTTTATCATTCATTTCTACTTGCTCTTGGTAGGTCCCCTAGACGGCATCAGTGTCCATACAAAAATGATGTATCTATAGGAATCCAAGGAAATTTCACAAAGTGGTAGGGCTACAGTTCTGGAACTCTGGGGGCGGGGGTTGAGTATTCCTTTTTTGTCATTAATCCCAGGTCTGCTCTGACCTGGAGTGGTAGTACTCCTTATGGTCCAATCTATGATTCAAATAAATTGACTTGAAAATTATTTGTATTAAATAGAAATGCATAATACCATATAACTATATAATTATTTGAAATTATTGGTGTTTGTTGGAAATTGTAAATTTGGCAGTTAATGTCTGCTTGAATCTGATTGACTGTTTTGAAGTTGTGCTGTTAGACCTCGCCCTTACTGTTATTTAAGTGAGACCCACAAGGGTTCTCCCTCTTTTGGTTTTTTTCAGCATGAGCAGGAAGTTCTGCTTGTCTCGCTCCTTTTGCTTTGGGAGGTCTTGTTTATTCGCCTTCGATTTTAGGCAGTTTTTTCTTAAGCAAGGTGGTCTACTTGAAGTTCACTTAAAGAAATAGTAAACTTCATTTTCAACAAGTCTACACAGGAAACTACAAGAATATGGTTGTCCAAGTTGATTCTACACAAGGAGATGCCGAAAAGAAGAAACCCTAAAAATTGGCTTCTAAATGAACTTTGACATAAAATACCAAAGATAGGTTTTTTATCATTAACAAAAGTTAAACTGACTGTTGGTGGTTGACAAGCATTGCATTGAGCAAAGTCAGTTGTCGTATTTTTTATACTTTTTTTTTTTTTTTTTTTTTTTTTTTTTTTTTTTTTTTTTTTTTGTTTATATTATCGTTACTTCAATGTATGTTATTTTTGTTACCTTAAATTCAGTGTTTTCGATAAGCATAGGGAAAAATATGCAAGGCCAGATTTTGTAAAGTTTTTCTCTTGAAATAAATCACTTTGTGAGAACTGGTCATTTTGTTTTTAAGAAATATAGACACTCTTCTCTTTCAGGTAGCAAAAGTAAGCTTCCCTTCTCCTTTTTTGTCTCATTTATTTTTTTATACAGTTCTCTCCCCCTTTGCCAGGCCCGACAGTTACTGCTAGATAATTTCTTGGACTGGGCAAAGATAAAGTTTGTACTTTATAGCGCCTAACATTCGGATAAATTTGACTTTTCGAATATTGGTTGTTATAGTTTAAGACCTAAAACCTAGCACATTTTTTTGAATTGAGCACATTTCTCATATGTTAGATAGGAATATTTAGTACCATATAACTCTGCAAACAGAATATTATCATCATAGTCAAATAAAAAAAGGGAAAATATTAAAAAAAAAAAGAAATTGCAATAAAATGTTGAAAATATAAGTACTTATGATTATAATCAAATATTTACAAATGAATCAAATTTAGACATTGAATTATCTCTCTCTCTCTCTCTCTCTCTCTCTCTCTCTCTCTCTCTCTCTCAGCCTAATCATATCTATCTCAGCCTATCTATCTATTTATGCTATTAAACAAATAAAACAAAATTTTTCAGATGAATATCATATGCTTAATAGTTTACTTAAACCTTTGAACTGCCTATGCAAGTGGTTTGTTTATAATAATGAAGACATATAGAACCATTCATACTTTTTCGATGAGCTCATAGCAAAAAATTTGGGACGCTAGAGTATCACAGACCCTCTTGAACAATAAGTTTTGTTTTTGAGTTCAGTTTTTTTTTTTTTTTTTTTTTTTGATCAGTTGTTTTACTAAAGCTAAAGAAGAGCTTGTAATGATTTTTAAAATGAACTTCTTAAGTTGGGTCGAATTGTTTCATTTTGTGCCCAATGTCCATGGCGGGGGAGCCTGAAACATCTTTCGACAATGGGTAAATCATTATCATTAAAGTATACTAACAGCACGGAATCCCTTGATTCTCTTTCTATCTGTAACTATCAGCCATTGCTTTTGACAAGTCCTTGAGATGGCATCCAGTGTCTGCACAGAACTATTGATGTAACTTTTTACTGGTTGGCCAACACTGGTGCGTCCATGTGAAAGAGTCTATGGGAGAACCCTGCTTATGAGTCCGTCCTTACTTCCCCCCCCCCAGCAATGCCTAACATATCTTGTTTGATGATTAAAGTGATCGGTGGTAAATGGCTGTTCAGTTGTTTTGTAGGGTGCTGATTCTAGGATTTGTTGAAAAGAGCATGCAGTATTCATGTGTAGTTACCGTCTAACTTTTTCTCCAGGCATTTTGTTAGTCTCAGTGATGCAACTATACAGTAGTATTGACATTACAACTTGGAAAAATTCCTGTCTTTCCTCCCCCCCCAATCCCGAATCTAAGCTGTATAACATGAGCAGACTGCAGAAGTTCATATGTTTTAATCAAAATGGTGTCCTCTACTCTTCATTAAATGGCAAGCCTCTGAAATTAGTAGATCAGTTCATATACCTCTCTAGCAATATCTCGTCTACTGAAAGCAATGTCAACATATGCATAGGTAAAGCATGGATTGCTATTGACAGGTTAATGGATAACTAGCTGGGCATATCTGAGACTAAAGTCTAAACAAGCAATAAAAATAGAATGAATAGTCAAGAATTAATATGTTCTTAGAATTTTAGACAATACTTGGAAAGCCAGTGAAATCCTTATGGGAAGCAATGATAAAAACAACAATAATGAGGCTATTCATCAATGATTCATAGAACAATGAGCCTACCTTTTTCTGGCAAGTAGAAATCAATAGTGAAAGTTGCCTCTGGCTGAATTCACTGTGAGTTCAGCTGGAGGTCAACTTGGTTTTCTGTGAATGGGAAATGTCCAGGGGAGCAGATTAAACTACTGTCAAAAAGAAGTCCAGCTTAATGATTTGGATTAGGTGGGGGAGGTGATTGCTTGATATTTTAGAGCAGTGGTCTTCAAACTGTGATTGCTAGACCACAGTTTGAAAACCACTGCTCTAAAATATGTCAGCAGCTGGGGTCTGCTGATCTTTCAAGGGCATCTACAAAATTTATATTATCTAATTATTGATAGAGCCACAAATTTATATTTGTAGTTACTAGTACACATCTATGAAAATTCAGTTTAACCAGCTACTACTCCTAAAATTTTAGCTTAGTATGGATTGTGAGTGTTTATTGTTGTCTCAAAAGTTGGTCAAAATGCTACTACTTTTTGCAACAAGGTATGTGAAACAGCATTACCAATATGATGACCAAATAAAGAACTATACATGCATATCAAATTTAGCAGCAATAAAACATGCAACCTTTATAATCGGTCGTCTTGCTTCAGCTTGTCACTGGATATTAGATTTTGGAGGAAGATTTTCATACAAGCATGTAGTATTGCTCTTAAAATGTACAGATATCTCTTCAAGTACCACTGCGACAGGAGTAGCAACACTTGCAGGTTTAATGAGGTGAGTGCACATAATCACAAATCTGCATATGAGTGACTCAATATTTGTCATGAGGAGCCACTTGTGTTCCCTAAGGCATTTTTGCAGGATTAAGATGCATGCTCTCTGTAAAGAAGTGACAGTCTCTCTCTCACACTGACTGATGTGAAAACAGCAGAGTTGCTTCCAACGAAGCCTTTATCAGATGATGACTCTGGGTCCAGTCATTGTTTTGAGGCTGGAGCATTATTATCACTGATCTAGAGTACCCTATCTGTACCTCATGATACCACCAGGCTTTGTCGGGTTGTCATCACTTTGGGAATGCTATGCCTTTGCTGTTGCGGTTAGGGCCCTATTCTGGATCTTATATATAGTGTACTATTAGCACTACTAATGTTTTCCACATCAAGCAGGGCTTACAATATGCCAATTACAACCCCTACTGAGAGGTATCTACTCCCCTAAAATAAAGGTTCTGAGTATGATTCTAAACTACATCTGATAGTGAGACTCGAATTCTGCATTTCTAGGGAGTATGGCATCTTTCGTTGCCATTACTCCCAGGTTCACTCTGACCCAGAGTAGTTAGGAAATGTTTGGTCATTGTTAAGAATATCCCCCCTCCCCATGAAAATTTATGTGAATGATTTTAATATACCAATAAAATAACTTACATTCATCATGGTTTGAGTATGAGTCATGGTAATCTTTCGATGGCTGCGTTTTATTCTCATAGAAGTCGCTCTAATTGATGAGAAATAGTTCCTTGATCAAACTATTTGATCACAGCTGTTGTCCCATGTGATTTGTCCGCCCAGCACCTGGTTAGGTGTGCTTTTGACCCATTGCTGGGTTCGTCTGCTTTTATGTCTACCAATAGCTTCCCATGGTGTCCGTGGGATATAAAAAAAAACACATCCATAGCAACCAAGATCTACTATGCTCTAATACGCAACCGCATAGAACCCACAATTGAGAAAATGCTTAGGAAAAACCAAAACGGCTTTTGGAGGAACCTCAAGAAAGTGTTTGGGGGGAGGACCTTGAAGCAACACTATTATTCATCAACTTCTCCAAGGCATTTGACTCCATACACAGAGGGAACATGGAACAAATGCTTCTCGTCCACGGCCTTCCCAAAGAAACCTTCACAGCCATAATGATGCTATATAAAAACAAAAGTAAAAGTCCGCTTACCAGATGAAGACACAGACTACTTCAACATTATAACAGGGGTACTACAAGGCAGCACATTAGCCCCATACCTGTTTGTTATCTGCCTAGACTACGTGTTTAGAACGTCTATAGATTTAATGAAATAAAACAGTTTCAAGCTGGCAAAGGAAAGAAGTAGAAGATACTTCGCACAAACTATTACAGATGTGGACTATGCCAATGACATAGCACTTCTAGCAAATTCACCTGCACAAACCAAATCCCTGTTACATAGCCTGGAACGAGCAGCAGGTGGCATAGGCCTCCATGTCAATGCAGACAAAATGGAATATACATGCTTTAATCAAAGAGGCAACATCTCCAGACTAAAGGGTGGTCCTCTGAAATTAGCGAACAAGTTCATCTACCTCAGAAGCAGAAGAATGACATTTTTAAAGTTATATTTAAGTCCCCGAATTACAGATCGTCCATAACCCTGCACTAGCTTAGTAGTTGGGAAAAGAAAAGACTAAAGAAATATGACTGATGACCGAATTGTAATTAGTTGAAGATATACTTTGGAATTTGAATATCCATAAAAAAAACGAAGTAGCAAATGATGTAAACTTGATTTTATTTGGATGTAAGCATTAGGTTTTATATATATATATATATATATATATATATATATATATATATATATATATATATATATATATATATATATATATATATATATATATAATGTGTGTTGGTGACCATAGTCAAGGGTGACCCGAAGGCTCCCTTTTCGATAACTACTACACCAAGTTGTAGAGGAGGGCACTACTTTCCTTGGATTGCTCCACTTTACCCGTGATCCTTACCTTATAATGCTAAGTGTTAAGCAAGGAGGCATCAAGTACCATTTTTTGGGGGGGGCAGTGGTGAAATATAAAAGATAGTGTATGGTTGTCGCTCTCTCTCTTATATGAATATATGTTTGTATATTTGTACATAAAACAAAATTACTGTAAACCTTCATGACTGGAATATTTGTAAGCACTGCTAATCTCAACATCATTTGGATGCTAAACTTTTCTATATAAGTAGGTTTGTATACCCTAACTGACAAAAATAGTTACGCTATCACTAGTATGGCTCAAAATTGCATTTGATGGTGAGGCTCCAGTTCTGGAGATCTGAGGAGTTTAGAGTACCAATTCATTGCTATTACTCTGTGGTTCACTTTGTCCCGAAGTACCTATAAGGGTTTCATCTGAGTCAAATAGATCTGTTTAAAAATTATTCATGTTTGCTTGGACCATATGAAGAAAAAACCCTTATGGAACGACTACACAGAAAAAAAATATGAATACTGCTTTCTAATCTCTAGGCATGAAATAGCCGTAGATTGGTTGACATGACGTTACCACCTTCAACAATACATAGACTAAAATTATCACTAAAGTTTTGTCATGTTTTATTATAACCATCTAAAGGTTTTTTTTTTTTTTTTTCTATTAAACTTTGCATTGTGTTGGTGTTTTGTCTGGGCCCTAAATTAGACGGCAGTTGTGCTAGCAACTTAACGTTTATTTTGAAGTTTAAAAGAAATGTGCAATAGAGGTGGGTGCTTGTTCGTAAAATCCTGAAGCAGGTTTAAGATAAATTGTGGTTATGTTGAAATATGATTATCAGAAAGTACTTTAAACGATAAAGATAAATGAATAAAACTTTTGGGGTAGAACCTCTTAAATTTGTTCAATATTTGTTTCAATATTATTTTAAATGTTATTTGTTTTAAATTTTAAGATTGCCCCAAAACTTTGCACTGAAGGTGTTCATCTGTACTCGTTTTTTCTTTCTAAAAAAAAAACCCCACTACAGGTAGATGTATATTTAATACTGAAATGTTTGTAAATCTTTAAAGTAGTAACTATTGTGTGGGTGGTAGTGAGTTCATTCAACCACTAAATGTCTCCTACTCCTGGTGTAGCCTTTTCTTATCCTCTATCACCACTGGTTTTCCAACCAATGTCATCATGACTTTCTTTTTTTCTTTCTTTCTTTTTATTGTTTGGGGTAGGAGCAAGTCAGCCAGCTTGTCCCTTACACTTCGACTACATAAAGCAGCTTGTGGGTGGGTTGTTTGACCCAAGCTTAAACAGTTTTAGTTACAATGACCGTTACACAGGGCGGGGATTGTTGCTCGTTTAGTAAAGACGGTTTTTTTCGTAACATAATTCTTTTTTTTTTTTTTTTTTTTTTTTTTCCTTAAATATATTTCTAGTTATATATTTCTAAAATTCTCATTCTTTAATTAAGCAAAAAATCTAGACACCTTATCCTGAGAATTTTATTTAAGCAATTACTGTTAAAATGCTCCTAAAGAATTTTCAGTCTAACTTGCATCTGAATGAGAATTTTGATAATCATCCACATTGAACATTGAAAGAACAAACAACAACAAAAAAGCTATCGAGTTGCTCAATACAAGGGAGATGCCTATGCAATACTTAAAATCTTTTACTCCTTTCTTAATATGGGTATCAATATTATCATTGTTGGATATTCTGTAGATCTACTCTCCTTCTCTAAAACTACTCTTGTTTAATGTAGTCTGGTACAAGGTCACAAGTATTGGGAATTCGTTGAAAATCATTTCTCAACAGTAATTAGTCTATTAGACTAGCTTACTAACTATTACTGCAAGGTATGAAAGACACATTTTGCTATGTCTGGCACAAGGCTACGGGTACTTTCTTTTTTTTAATTTTTTATTAGTATGGGTCAAAATCACTATTGTCAGGCATGTTTATAACTTGTCATCATCATAGGAAACGGATCTAGTGACCCAAGTTCAAACCTGGACGAAGCTGTTTGTATGTTACTTCTGGCTAATATCCTTGGGAATTAAATGACTCAATCTCTTATCTTTTTCAGTAATGAGTAAATTGTAGAGCAAACTGTGCTCTTTAGCCTTGGTAAGGAATATTTATCCAACTTTTAAGTTATTTTATAGTGGGGAGCTTCACACAAATTGAGACTCATGTGTGGCTGTCACAAAAAAAAAAATGCTTGATCCATTTAGCATTCCTCTTTTGGGGTGTCTGGTGTAAAGCCCTACCCAGCAGGTATTGCCTGGGTGAAAAGCTCCAAGGACCAGATGATCCTATTTACCAACCTCTCCGCTCGGGCAGGATATGACACAAGGTCAATTTTTAAGCGGAGTGTAACAGGTTTGAATTCAGTTTTCCTTCTCCTAGACTAGTTGTCTCACCAAGGCTGAAGAACCCAGTCTGTCCTATTTACCCATAGCTGGAGGGAGAATAATTGGATTCATACCTTTCCCAAGGGAATTAGTGCTATGTGAAATGCAATCAGTCTCGTCCAGAATTTTAACTTGTGTCGCCGTGTCCATTTTCTACAACGATAACCATTACACCACGACCAGATGATAAACTTCATATAACTTACCTATTGCAAATGCCAGAGGGCTCACCTGAGCGCTGGTAATTTAGTTTTATTTGGGTAACCAGTCTAGAAGAAGGATAACTAAATTCAAACCAGCTGTACTCTGCTTAAAATACTGACCTTGAGTTGCATCCTACCCATTGTAGAGGATTTGAGTAAATACATGCCTTATTGTGAAGCACCCAGACATTTATTTGTCGATAATCATTTGTTTGCACATGGGAATACTTGAAATCGTATAACTACCGAATACTAATAATTTCTAAAAAGATCTGTTTGATCCATCAAGGGGTATTACCACTCCTGGTTAATGGACTGGAGAGTAATAGTACTTATCTGGCCTGTCCAGGGCCCATCCGATGTTTGTGTCGGGTGGATAATTTTAAGCTGATTTCCTGGTCTGAAAGGGCCATCTCACCAGGTAATACCTGCTTGGTAGAGTTAGGTTTATTGCTTGCCCCCCCCCCATAATGGAAATACCAAGGGGATCAAGCATTTGTGTTTTTTTTCTTTTTTCTTTTTTTTTTTTTTTTTTTTTTTTTTTTGTGATAGCCACACAAGTCTTGATTTATGTGTGGCTCCTCGCATTAAAATGACCCTGTGTCAAGTCGGATAAATCCTTTATTTACTATTGAATATAGTACTCATTATGTTCCCTTTTAATAATCAGCTTTATGATTATTTGCTTAATTTAGCTTTGAGGTAGCACAAGGTCAGAAGTATGGATTACCCAGTGAAAATCAAACTTTAACAAAGTTCTGTAAATCTAACTTCCTAACCAATTATACTACATGAGGTGCCTTCACTACAAAATATTTTCATTTTTGTGATATCCTGTTATGTAACATAACATAATTCGTAGTCTCTGTTATCACACTATTTGTCAGTCTAAACAATTCGAAATATCACGTCATCCAGAAATAACATTTAACCTAGTCTGGTACAAATACACAAATGTAGAAAGTTCAGTGAAGATCTTGTACTCAAGCAGTTAGTCTTTTAGACGAGCTTGCTTAACCTTCCTTTCAAAATCATTTGATAAAACTCATGAGTGAAACATCATATTAGATAAATACATGAAAATCTTTTTTTTTTTTTCATATATATATATATATATATATATATATATATATATATATATATATATATATATATATATATATCTCCAATTCCATCTATTGTGTGTGTGGGGAAAAAAAGTTGGCAACCTTCAGTAGAGGGTAGCCTGAGGCTCGCTTTTCAATAGCTACTACACTGAGGTGTAGGGGAGGGTGCTACTCCTTCCCCTGATTGCTTCATTTTACCCTTGATACGTACCTTATAATGCTGAGTGTTAATCAAGGAGGTATCAAGTACCATTTTTTTGTCTTTGGTATGATGCGACCTGGGACTGAACCTTGGTCTCCCAGGCCATTGCCGAGCACTCTATCCACTAGGCCAATGAGCTGATTTGTGTATGTATATATATATATATATATATATATATATATATATATATATATATATATATATATATATATATATATATATATATACACACACACACCATAGGACGGACCAACGTTTTGTGCTGTAAAGAAAGAAGTCCGCAGAAAAAGAAATACTCAAACTCGAAGGTAAGGGAAAAAATATAGCAGTCATTTTTATTCAGCTATGATCGCTGTAATTCAAAAAGTTCACTTTTGTTGCATCCTTCTTCTCCCTTCCTCTTGGTGGTGACAGGTTGTGTGTGAGAGCTGGTTGTTTGACACACGTTTGTCACAGCAGATTGGTCGCAGCAGACTGGGGTATGACGGGTCGGCTTCCAGAACCTTTAACGCACCCGTTTTGACAACTGCCTTCAACTCTCCCAAAATCTCATTACTTGTTTTCTTATATAGAGATTTTGGAGAACAAATTGAAGATCCGCGAATGTTCTATTGTCACTAGTGAAGCTGTCGTGAAACACGTTATTATTTATCTGTGATTATTTTAAAATCACGTCTAACTTTGCAGGTCATTCTGCCCACACGCGCTAGTCTCGTGACACCTTCACTGATTGACGACAGTGCCCGTCCGTAATATTACATATATATATATATATATATATATATATATAAACCAGCTCATTGGCTTAGTGGGTAGTTTATAGAATATCGGTTTAAATTTCCTAGTTTAATGTGCATGCACACATACACACATTATATATATATATATATGTGTGTGTGTGTGCATGCACATTAAACTAGGAAATTTAAACCAATATTCTATAAATTATTCAATTAGTTTTCTAACCTTTATTGTAGTGTGTGTACTACATGTAACATTAAACTGCATCTGAGAGGGAAGCTCCAATTATTGAACTCTGTCACCCCATTGCCATTGCTCCCAGGTCAACTCTAATCCAAAATGGTAGTACCTCTTAGGATCCCATCTATAAGTCAAATAGATCTATTTGAAATGTTTAAATTTGATTTTGAACTTCATTTGCTTGTAAAACTTTTGATGTTGCTGCTGAGTATGAGCTGTTTATCTGTTTAAAATGGGTTAGGTTATTTGGTTTAATGGCATATCAACCCTTGATGGTCATTTAATGCCAAATCCTTTTTATACATATAAGATTTTTGAGTGAACAATTTGTTGGTAACATTTTTAAGTGATCCAGAGTCCATTTGTTTGTACAATTAAATAATTTCAAGTATTGCTCTCTAACACTAATAACTCTATTTGCCACTATTTATTTATTTAAGTATTGATATCTAATACTAATTATTCTATTTAATATTAATCACTTTTTGCTCCCCGCTAAATGATTAAACAGTTCTATTTGACCCATAGATGGAACTCAGACAGTTACTACCACTCTGGGACAGAGTGGATCTGGGAGTAATGGCAATATAGTGGTACTTCACATTCCCCAAAGCTTCAAGACTGGAGCCTTACTATTAAATAGTTTAGTGTCATATTCAGGACATTTGTTGAGAGTTGATGTCTTATTTCTCTGTAGAGATATAGTCTATGTATTCTACAGCCCCAGCTGACTGGGCTGGTGTTTAAAATGATTGTGAACCTTCATATGTTGGCTTTTAAAGCTTTAATATTCTTACAAAATGTGAAGTGTTTACTAGTTTAAAATGATTTATAAGAACAATTATTTGTAATCATATAAAGGCTTAAAAAGCAAAAATGCAGATTATGGTATTAAATATCAGAACTTGACATTTTATGAAACCAACCAACTTATAAATTTATTGTATGTATTTACATAACCATTCCACCTTGGGCAAGATACAAGACAAGGTCAATTTTTTTTTTTTTTTTTTTTTTTTCCTTTTAAATGGAGTACTGTTGGTTCAGATTTGAAGTTACTGTCTAAACTGGTTGTTATACCAAGGCTAAAGTCTCCTTTCTATTTACTTGTAGCTAGGTGGGGTTGGGGAGAAGAGGTCTAGGTTTATGCTTTTCCAAAAGGTATTAGCCCTAAATGAAGTGCTAATAACCTGGGAAGAGGAAGTGCCTGTGACATAATAGCTCAAATGCAGCCTTATAGTAAACGTGTTCAAACTCCAGTCACCCTATTATGTTCGCTTTCTCTGTAATACTCTTGAGAAATGTATGAATCCTCTTATTCCTTCAGCTATCTGTTAAATGGTATCATTGGAGGTGCCCGTGATGTAATGGTTATCGTCCTAAGAAATGGACACCGCAACACGAGTTCAAGTCCTGGACGAGACTGATTGCATTTCACATAACACTAATTCCCTTGGGAAAGGTATGAATCCGATTATTCTCCCTCAAGCTATGGGTAAATAGTGGGGCAGACTAGGTTCTTCAGCCTTTGTGAGGCAACTAGTCTAGAAGGAAAACTCTGAATTCAAACCTGTTAAACTCTGCTTAAAAATTGACCTTGTGTCATATCCTGCCCAAGTGGAGGGGTTGGTTAAATGGTATCATTGCTCTTCTACAAGGATGGCTTTGACATTAAATAACCCACACAGTTTGATATGTCATTAAACAAAGAAATTAAATCAACAGCCTTGTCTAGGATTTGAACTTAGCTTGCCAAGTCTATTTCTGATAATGATGGTGACCATTTTGCCAAATGTACTTTACCATTTATTGTATTGTATAAGTACTTTGTTTAGTATATAAGTATCTGATTGTGTAAGTACTTTGTTGCTTATATGTTGTATTGACAAAACAGACAATTGTTAGTGTTGTTGGTGCTGCTGACATTCTGAAGTGAGGAAACTTTCAAAATATCCTCTTTTTGTCTGTGTGTCAGCAGACTCCAAATATAATATAAAAAAATCTATCTGAAATGGTTTCATAAAAGACCAGGACCTTTTTTTTCTTCCTCCCATGCCCATGTACTTTTACACAAAACCAAATGAATATAGGAAGATTGTTGGGTTGATCTATTGAGGAGGACAAGTAGTCTGCCTTAAAAATTGTCATTTTAAATAGTTGGTGGCTTTATTTTTTATAACAGGACTCGAATGTTGAAATGTCATTAAACAAAGAAACCTATGACAAGGCCTGAACTATAAATATTACTTTTTGGAATTTGTAGGAAATACACTTGTCTTAACATACCAATAAAATAGAATAACTTTGTTTTTTTTGTTTTGTTTATTTTTCATCATTTATTTTTCTACTTTGGATTTTTTTTCTCATATTTTTCATTGCATTTATTTAATCCTTTTCTTTCCTCCATGTTTTTTTTTGTTTGTCTTTTCCATATTGCTTTTATCTCTGGCTGTTTATTGACCCCCCCCCCCCCCAAATAAGTTTACTTTCAAATTTCATAACTGTTTTTGTTATTTATGATAAAATTTCTTCACTTTAAAAATTGTAATAGATATTTTTCTCAACTGAAAAACCCAAACTTTTTATTTTTTTTATATATTGCTCATTGAAATCTCATGTCTCTGAAAATGTCATCAATTATACAAGCACAAAAAGCTTGTATAGAATTATTTTCTCTTTTTATATCTATTGGATCAATAATAGGAAAGTTATCCAATTTAAAGATTGGCTATTAGTAATTGTAGCTCTAAGTGTCACTTTTGTGTATAGTATCATGCGTTTATGAACCAGAATAAAATGGTGTCTTTCTGACTCACATATCTTTTCATGTTTAGGCAACTTTCTTTTTCTCTCTTTCAGCCAAGTGCTACCTACACAATTTTGAAAAGGACAAAAACTCACTTTATATACGAGTGTGAGGAGAGATTGAAGTGGGGAAAAAAGGCATATGATGATAATAATAATGCACTTTTTGTTTAGTTGTAGATTAACCTAGATTTTTGAATTACCTTTTATATCAACAATATATTTATTCGTTATCATTTTTGTGTGTGATGAAAATCAAAATGTAATATATCATAAAAAATGTTTAATATATAATTATAAAAATCATATCAATGACAATCTGAAGCAAGGTATCCAGTCAACTGCTGGTGTTATATCAGTTTTCCTTCTCCAAGTTGGATATCTTGATAGAGAATAAGCCGACTGACATAACCAGGAATAATATGCTAGATGGCTATTGAGCAAAAACTTCCTCTGCCCTTTGTCTTGTTTTTCATCCTGAAAGTGTCTAGCTACTTCACTGGACAAATTCAGTAGGGGTACTAGTTTAGTTGCTGATGGCCTGACTGTGAAACGGATACTACTAGGTTTATATAGTAGTACCAGACTGAGTTTGGAGTATTCATATATAGAACATTTGAAAAACTCATGATTCTTCAGGAGTGCTTGATGTATGGCTATTAGTATATAGATCAATCAGGATATATATATACCAGATATATTTTTTTGTTGTTACTAGTGGATCCCTGGAGCATACTTTTTGCATATTAGTTTTGAAAATTTCTAAAAATGTTTTTACTGAGAGGGATCGATTTACAATGTTATTATAATACTTAACTGGACCCTTACTTTGTGTCCAAGTTAACACAAGCAAATCTTTTTCTATGTAAAATCTCACATGCAGAGCAGATTTTCAAGTAGTATGGAGATGATTTATGAAATTTTGATTAGTTCTGGCCGAATAATACAGTAACTGCATGAAGTATGGATAAAATTGACAATGACCTGAGAGTTGAACCTACCTCTCAATGTTAGATACCTATTTTAATTCTTTTGTAAGTTACCATTCTCAGTAATGAAACTTAGTATCTAGGTCCATCGGTAAGTGTGTATCCTAATGATGGAAAAAAGCATTTATAGTAAGAAACAAATATTTATGTAAACATAATCCCCATCTTTGTCAATGCACTTAATTCAATGATAAATATTAATCATCATAATGGTTATTGTTGTAGCAAATGGACTTGGAGACAAGTTCACATCCTAGAAGCTGTTCATGTTTCTTTTCATACTAAAATACTGGGGAAAGACATAAATTATAGAAACCAATTTTGATTCATCTGGATTTCCCTCTAGGCAGCACCTGCCCACTCATCTAAAAGGAGTAAAGGCTGGATTTATTGCCTGGTGCTTAAGCCCCCCCTCCTCCTCAAGGAGAATGCTGATGGAATCCAAGCACTCTTTAAAACTGCCATGCAGAGGCTTGCTTCTTACATGGCACCCCACATTAAACTAACCTTATATCACAATATGACCTTGTAGGGCATCAACTAACTACTAATAGTCTGCTAGCCTATCTTGCTGACCATTATACCACAAGAGGTACTCCTCCAAGGGATTCTTAACTAGTGGTTCAATTAGGTTTATTCCTTCTACGTAATTTTCTTAATTTGTTAAATTCAACTTGCATTATCTTAATTTGATTCTCACTGGATTATCTCTTGGTCAAGGTTGATTTGCTCTCAGTCCTTGTCCATTTGGTTTAGTCATTTGATTGGTCATCTCAGATGGAGAAAAGTGTATGGTTGATTCCTGACACGATATCCTTTACTATTCAATCAACAGATCAATAATTCATTAATGACTGTGGGAGATTTTTTTTTTTTTTTTCGTATCCTCTTTAGATCAATCAATATATTAATAAGTTTGCTTTAGAATGAATAGCATCAAGTAAATGAAAGAAATGCAGAAATTGTTGCCTCTTTCTATGATAGGTCTACTTTCACTTTGGATATGTGCATAATGTCTGTTTCTGTGGATAAGGAAATTATATCAGTGAATGTTGGTTATTTATAATTGAGCTGGTCCCACTTGCATATCACTAACAGTTGCTATCTATTCAAATATATCAGTGGCCAAGTGTTAGAGCAAGGCCACCATACTTTTTCAGCAATCCTTGGCTGCTAATCAACCCTCAGACATGTATGATAAATATATAGAGAAAAGTAGCTATATGTATTAGAGAATGAACCCTGCATACCAAATCCTCAAAGACTGTTAGTCAATGTTTCTTTCTCTTATGAATATTACTCTTGAGACATTGGTATGATACTAGAATCTCCTGAATCTGGGTGTTTTGGATCCTATACATTAAAAACAAAAGTTTTTGCTAGTTGGTCAACACGTGTGTGTGTGTGTGTGTGTGTGTGTGTGTGTGTGTGTGAGTCCATAAGAGAACACTGCTCATGAGTTTATTGTTACTTCTCCAGCAGTGTCCAGCATGTATTGCTTGCTTTACTTGGATGGTTTGCAAGATGAGAGCTAAGTGGCCATCCAGTTGCTGATTTGTAGTGTGCTGCTTCCAGCATCCTTGTGTACTTGCCATCTAGCTTTTTCTCTGATCGTTTTGTTAATCCAAATAGTGCAACCGTATAGTAGTTCTGACACATCGGACAAATTATATTTCCATAATGCTTGTTAACTTGTTAATAGTAGTTCATGTTTTACCTATGTTGATATCACTCCCAATAGATGAGATATTGCTATCCAGGTATATGAACTGGTTTACTAATTTCAGAGGCTTCCCATTTAATATGGAGATGGCACTGTCTTGATTAAAACACATGAATTCTGTTTAATCTGAAGTCAGGTAGAGTCTAATGTCTTTTGTTGCCTGCTCCAGGTAGCAGAGATTCAGCTTGGGCAGGTGTTTAATTCCAGCCATATTTTTATCTGGAAATATTTTTAGAACATAATCATTATCATATTTAATTTATCATTGGACAAGAAAATATGGTTTAATTTTTCTTATCGTTTTAGCTCTGAGCTCCTAAATCTAAAGTTACCTTTTGCCATTTGAGCATGATCTCTACATTGCTAAACCAATGCTACAGTGGGGTGGGAAAATAAGATGACTGAAATGTTTCAAACATTAAGTATATGGGATAATAGTAATAAAAACCCTAAATAGCAAATTTGAAATCATTGGACCAATAAGGTGTGTGTGTGTTTGTGTGTGTGTTCTGATTTTTGTATCGCTTGTTTAAATTCTATTCTAACATTATTTTAATAGTAGTTATTTAAAAAAAATTCACATTCCTAAGGATTTAAGTGTTTTCTTTGTTGATTTTCTATCACTTATTTCAGGATTTGATTTTGAAAGTTATCCGCCCCTCATCATCAACATGAAAAAATTGAAGTGTTTACTTTTCAAACTTGGACATAATTTTGTTTCATTACAATGCTTGGTCATATATTGCCAGAATGACACTGCAGAAGCTCACTGACTCGGGATTTGAAATTTTTGCCCCATCTATTCTCTTGATCTCTCACCCATCAACTACCTTTTTTGTGTCTTTTATGTCTAAAAAAACATTCTGTTCCAGAGAAGTAGAAACTGCATTTGAATATTTGCTAACAAAACCTTTTTAGAATTTTATTGTACAAGTCTAGATAACTTTGTAACATATATGCACACACCAGACTTTGCTGCCTGTAAAAGAAATCTCTACAAAACTAACAGTCAACTCGTGACTGGTCTAAAATTATAAACTTTACCATGAGTTGACTACTCTATGGTAAAGATTTGAATTTTAGCCTTGCCACATAAGTCAGCCCTTTTTGTAGAGATTTCTTCAAGCTTAAAAGATTGTCTTATATACTGTAATTTACTCTGTGTGTGTGTGTGTGTGTGTATATATATATATATATATATATATATCTTTCTCGACAATACTCTAGCAATATCAGATACATTGATGACTAACATCCGGTAAAAACATCGTGCTGTGCGTGTACCTTCACATGCACTATATACTATTCCCACATACATACACAATACGCAACTATAACCCACACACAAGCACACGTAAAGATTCCTACACAATCCCAACAGTTTTTGACTGTATTTTTTGATTTTCAATTCATTTCATTTTGTTAACTACTTGATGATTGTAAAAACTTCATTATACCCAGGGATTGCAGACGAAATTCCATTGCATTAAATATGTAAATTTAATATATATTTATTATGTCAATCCTAGATATTGAGCACTCTCCATATTACATTGCACTTGCTTCGCCACAAACCTGCAAAGTGATTTTGTGACAACCAACACTGTTATAATTATATATATATATATATATATATATATATATATATATATATATATATATATATATATATATAAGGTACTTGTAGTGTAATGATTACCATCATAGGAAATGAACATGAGTGGAGTTAGTCTTGGATGAAGCTATTTGCATTTCGCATAGGCCTAATATCTTGGGAAAAGATGAATACAACTATTCTCCCTTCAGCTATGGATAAATAGGACTGACCTCTTATAAAGAAAAAAGGGTTCGGAACTCCTTCACGCCAACTATGCTGCTCACACCAACTTTCAGAGTAACATGACTTCGCAACTCACGCCAAGTCCTCTTAACTCAATGTCTGCTCTCTGCTTTCAGAATAACACCCCCTGCCTCATCAATTTGGTCTTTTTATAACCTCTTCTCCTCATATGAAAATTACCGCTACTCACATATAAGGAGTCCACAAACTCGCATTCCTTTTTTTTTTTTTCTTTTCCCAATGGTACACTGACACGATGTGAGTAATCCTTTCCATTACTTTTTATACCACACCTCTAATCTTGGAATAGCAACTGGTCTAGGAAAAGAAACTCCAAATTCACATTTGTTAAACTCCACTTAAAAATTGACCTCTTATCACATCCTACTTGTGCAGAGGAGTTTGGTGAATGCATTTAATATATATATATATATATATATATATATATATATATATATATATATATATATATATATAATCTCATTTACTACAGAAAATTTAGAACTTCCAACCCAATTATTTCCAATAACGGTTCCCCCTCCACTGAACTTGATAGGACAAATGTCTTATACATGTTCAAATTTCCCTTGGAAGACTGTCTCCAATGAAAATAATACCTATGTTGGTCTTAACACTACAACTCTTTCAAGACGTCTTACAATGCACCTTAATGATTCTAACTCCATAGCCTTACATCTTAAAACTCACTCTATTCTTAAATCCAAATTTCGAAAAATTCTAGTTGGAAACACCTAAGCACACAAAATTGATAAGCTATGGCTACAAATCCTAGAAACCCTACATATAAAAACAAAAAATCTAGAAAAAAACTTTGAAAATAGTGACCATGTTCTGAAATGCCTTTTTAGTTTTTAAATATTCTATTTTTCTTGAATATTCTATTTCTGTTGATTGCCTCTTCTGTTTTAAATTCTGTCAGTGTCATTGGCATCTCAGTTTTATCCAACTTGGTGTTTAGGTAATTTTGTAATGTTATAAAAAAACCTAAAAACTCTTTTAAAAATACAAGATTCTTTATACATGCAAACAACCCTTGATGATGGCCTATCAAAGGTCAGAAAGTGCTCGGGTGGGTGTGGGGGGAATTTTGGTTAAATCATTTACTAATTCTAACCTAAAACCAAGACCCTTTTCAGGAAACTTGAAAGGATCTTGATAAAATTATATAGGCAAAATGTGTTTTTATTATCTAATCAAACATGCTTAAATGAAAGACTGCTTCCTAACTCCACACACACTATATATATATATATATATATATATATATATATATATATATATATGGCCAAGGGATTTCCTTTTTATGCCTTTTGGGTTTAGTTAGGCTGAGAATCTTTCAGCTCAGTGCATGGGTTACTTAGGTGCAACATTAATGCAGGTGTTCATGTGCGCACATGTGTCACTCAGATGTCACAATAGCCGAGATGGGAAACAGGGCTACAGAGTGCGGGTGATATCACGCCCCGGAAGCACACGGAGGATTTTGGAAAAGTTGGTTAGCTGAGTTAAGTCCTGCCTTGGAAGAAGACGGTTGACTTTCGGGGGTTGCAGAGGCCAGACGAATTTGCGCACTGTGGGCACCGCACGAGATGGTGGGCAGGTGAAAAAGCCAGAATAAAAAGAATGTGTATTTCTCTCCTTATGTCGAACCTTTAAACTCAAAGGTAATAAAAAGCTTTGTACCTGAACTAAGAAGTCATAAGTGTTTTTAGTGTTTTGAGCTTTCTATGTATATATGTTATGAACATTCTATGTATGTTTCACATATATGTATATTATGGGTATGGCATATATATATATATATATATATATATATATATATATATATATATATATATATATATATATATATATATATATACACACACGGGGGTGTCCTTGTGGTGTAATGGTTAAAGCGATGGACTGCGGAATCTTGTAAGCGAGTTTGTACTCCAGTCGCGCTATTACGTTCACTTTCGGGCAAATACCCTTGGGAAAGGTATGAACCCCCTTATCCTCCCAGCTATGGGTTATATAGTACCACTACTGTTCTTCTAGGAGGAATGGCTTTGGTATTAAATAACCTGCAAGGTTGATATGCCATTAAACAAAGAAAACAAACACACATACACACAATATGTGCACAGCATTTCCTTTTTTTTTTTCTTTTTTTTTTTTTTTTTTTTTTTTAAGATTCGGGAAGTTATGTTAGATTTTGATTTAGAAATTATGTATAATAGTTGTGTGTGTATTTTCAAGTCGTTAACAAGTATGGAAAATTATTATATTTATGCACCCCCCTCCCTCACTATTGCATTTTTTTTCTCTCCGGAAAATACTGACTTGAAAAGGCAATTCTCTAGAATAAAATTTCCTTACATATTTACCAATCAGATTGTGAGGAAACAAAAAGCTTACATGTTATCTGGGGATGGTATGAAAAGAGAGAAAACAACCCACATTTCATTATTTACCATTATACTGAACCATAAAAAAAATCCACTCTATTCAAGCACTTGCAATATCTATTCAATGTGTTGAAAAATAACTTATTCAGCTTTTTTATCGATTCAAGTCAGGATTCTGAATGTATTCACAAAAATCTTTGGGGGCTGAAATCTTGAGGCAGTGAACTGATTAAAAATTAAATGAATAAAATGATGGTGGTAGCAATGATTACAAAGATTTTTTTTTTTTTTTTTTTTTTTTTTTTTTTTTTTATATAAATACAAATGACAAAAAAGGAAAAATATATAAATTGCTTTGAAAATCAAACCAAACAGTTTTTGGTAATATTAAAAAAACAGATTTTCATTTTACATATTTGTATATTGTCATCAGATTACATTTTGCTGGTTTTCAAAGGAATTTTTGTGAATGTAAAGATCATTCTTTTCTCAATATATTGTACACCATCTAAAACACGCGCACACACACACACACACACACACACACACGTGTATTTATACTGAAGTATGTGTAGTTAGGCAGCAGTCGTTCATTTATGCATGTTTCATTGAATAGTAAAGACAAATTTTGTCTGTATAATTCAATGAAGAGGAGGTGCCCATGGTGTAATGGTTATCGTTGTAAGAAATGGACATGGTGACATAAGTTCAAATCCTGGACAAGGCTGATTGCATTTCACGTAGCACTAATACTCTTAGGAAAGGTATGAATCAATTATTCTCTCTCCAGCTATGGGTAAATAGTAGGGCAGACTAGGTTCTTCAGCCTTGGTGAGGCAACTAGTCTAGGAGAAGGAAAACTCTGAATTCAAACCTGTTAAATTCCACTTAAAAAAATGACCTTGTGTCATATCCTGCCCGAGCGGACGGGTTGGTAAATATGGTATAATTTAATGAAGATCCTTTTCAGTTCCCTGATAAGTGTCTTCTGACCCTTCATAGGCCATCATCAGGGGTTTCTTGCATGTGTAAGGAGTGTTTTTAATTTTATTTTTTAAAACGAGTTTTGAAAGATTTTATAACATAAGAATATACAAACGTAGAGTTGGATAAAACTGAATTGCTGATGAATTTAAAAGAACGCTATCAACAGAAATAAAATACTATCAAAGAATACGGAATATTAAAAAACAAAACAAAACTAAAAGCATTTCAAAACATTGTCACTATTTTCAAAATTAATTCTATTGATTTTTGTTTTTTTGTTTTTATGTATTTATACTGATACACACCTAAGCATACACTCACACACATATACAGGCTTGTGTGTGTGCGCGCAGACATATTTAAGGCACTCATGATGTAATGGTTATTGACATAAGAGATGGATATAACGAGGTTGTGTCATATCCTGCTTATGTGATGGAGGGGTTGGGTAAATGTGTTTGTGTGGATATATTTTGTTGAAAATAACATCTTGGGATTTGGTATTCAGCTTTTGTTTTTACTTGTTGGTGAGTAAGATGTCAGATCTGTGGTTGAGGGCAGTTTATAAACCATCTTAAGTTATCATCCAAAATGTGGGTACTTGTATGTTTTGACACCTACATATATGCATTCATACATGTATATGCACATAGATGCACATGTATATGCACATAGATGCACATGAGGGGGTGTCCTCATGGTGTAATGGTTAAAGCGATGGACTGCGGAATCGTAGTATGTGAGTTCATACTCCAGTCGTGCTATTATGTTCACTTTCGGGCAAATACCCTTGGGAAAGGTATGAACCCCCTTATCCTCCCAGCCATGGGTTAAATAGTACCACTACTGTTCTTCTAGGAGAATGGCTTTGGGATTAAATAACCTAAAGAGTTGATATGCCATTAAACAAAGAAACCAAACCATCTTATGCACATATGTAGGCAATGAGTACAGCCAGCATTGTGAGATTAGTTTGCTCCATATAATTCTTTGGTAAAGCCCCCTTCCCCCTTTTTTCTCTAAGCTTAGTATGGTACAAGGCTGTAAGTGAAGAGTACTCAGTAAGGATCACACTACAGCAGTAATGGTCTGTGAGAGTAGTCTGTTAATTGTAACTTTATAGCCAGGTCTTTTTTCTAATTTTAATCTGACACAAGGCTGCAAATGAAGGATTCAAAGTGAATTACTCAGTACAGCAGTCTGTGCAATAGTCTGTGAGACTAGTTTAACACATGCTCTATGATGATACTACTTAACTAATTTTTTTACAGGTATGGCACAAGTTTAGTGGTCTAAATTTTTAATTTTTATCATTAAGGGTTTTTGGACTATTGTCTCAATTTTTATTATTTCCACAACGTTTCAGCCGATGTGTCCTCCAGCCTTCTTCAAATGTTTGTTGAACTCGGGAACCTATATGGAACTTCAAACTACGTCCTTTGAATCCATGGGGATTGCCTGTTCTGATTCCGTTAGCCATAACTGGGTACAAGTGTTAAGTATTCCAGTGTTGTTACTTGCCTGTAGTCAGGATTAAGCCTGCAACCACTAGATTATTGTCTCCTTAAAAGCTTAGGGAACCAATGCCTATAACTGTTACACTGTGTCCTGCTGGGAAAAATATGAACCCTTTTATTACCCACCTCCCAGGTTTAGATTAATTAGTACCATGACTGTTGAATTGTTTTTCCCTTTTCCTCAAATTTTCTCTTGTCCTTTAAAACAATCTTTACCTTGTTATTTCCACAACGTTTCTGCTGATATATCCTCCAGCTTTCTTCAAATGTTTGTTGAACTCGGGAACCTATATGGAACTTTGAACTATGTCCTTTATTGAATCCGTGGGGATCGCCTGTTCTGATTCTGTTAGCCATAACTGGGTACAAGTGTTAAGTATTCCTGTATTGTTACTTGCCTGCAGTCAGAATTGAAAGCTGGAATCTCCAGCAAGACGCATAGCATAACGGTTATAGACGTTGATTCCCTAAGCTTCTAAGGAGACAATCATCTGAAGGTAACAATAAAGATGAAGACAATAGTCTGAAAACCCTTAATGATAGAAATAGCACAAGTTGTTAGTAAAGAGTGCTTATTAGGGATTATCAAACTCTAATAATGTTGTCAACCATTTTGCCAACCACTTCTTCATAAGAAAACCCTTCCACTTATGGGTAAATAGTACCAATGCCTTTCTTCTACAAGGATATATTTGCCATTGAATAACCATGGTGTTTTTAAACAAAGAAACCAGACCAAGCAACAAACCTTGAAGGGACAAATGAAGATTGAAAGTCCTCAGGAAGATAATTTTATACAATTTTTTTTTAAATTTTTTTTTTCAAGATTGAATTTTTCCAATGTAGTCTTAAAGATAGGAGAAAATCAATAAGAAATATTCAAACATACAATTGTCTTATGTGTGTGTTTTATTTTTTTCTTTTTTGTTAAAAAAAAAAAATGGCCTTTTGGCAAGTTTAGGAGACTGTATCTCCTATAGAGAAGTAAAACCTCCATTCCCCCTTCCCAAAAAGATGTCTTGAGTATGATTTGGGGAGTGTGGAGTGAACCTTTTTATAGACATAACTCCCAGATTTATTCTGGTATACAATGGTAGTAGCTGTTAATGTTCCATCTATAGATCCAGTATTTAAAAATCATTTCTTTTAGGAATATATAACAGTGTGCAAAAAGAACTTAAACTTTACAAACAAAAAATGTAAAAATACATATGAAATGTATGCAATTCCCTCAAGGCATAAAATAACCCCAACAGGTTGACATTCTGTTAAAATCAATAATATAGAAACCTTATTTTTACAAGAAATATTACTGCGTATATATACAGTAAAGTTGGGGACTGTAGTTGAGGGTGACCTGAAGGCTCCCTTTTTGATAGCTACTACAACAATTACTCCACTTTACCCTTGATTCGTAGCTTATAATGCTGAGTGTTAAGCAAAGAGGAATCAAGTACTTTTTTTTTCTTTTGTGTCTTTGGTATGACTCGACCTGAGATCGAACCCAGGTCTCCCGGGCCATTGGTGAACATTCTAACCATCATGCCAATGTCCGGTTATCAACGATGACAGACAAGTATTTGGAGTTGAGTTTTTTATTAGCCTAATAAAAAGAAAAAAACAAAAACTGTAGTGCTTGTCTCTCATTTTTAATAAGATATGCCTATAAGAAAATCCGCTGCCTAAATACAGACACTTTTTTCTCTCTCTCTTTCATATATATATATATATATATATATACACCCCCACCACACACACAATTAAAGAAGTATTAATTTAAGAGTATTGAGCATCTATTTATAAATAAACAGGTTACTGCACATATCCTCAGTGGTTATGCCAGGGCTTGTATCTACTACTTTAAATCTCTTGACAGTGCTTCATGTATTTTTTATGAATACTACTTTATGAAAATTGGCATGTAGTACAGTGGCAGCCCCCTTCCTGTATCATAGATTGGGAGGGCTTTATGAAACTCTAGCACAAGTTTTGTTTTAATATACAACTGTTTTGATATTTAACTGTGTAAACAAAATCTGTTCTAATACTAAACTGAATTAGAACTGCTTGACTAAACTGAATAGCTTGAAATAGAAACGTTTTTCACAATAAAACTGTATTTACATTTAAACTGTATACTTATCCTAAACTGAATTTTTTGAAATAGAACTGTTTTCATAAAAATGGATTTGATGTTAAATAACCTACAAAGGTTGATATGCCATAAAACCCAAACAACCAAACTAAACCATTTAGCACAAGCAGCCTTGAATCAAGCTTAACTAAAAACCTGAATTTTTAATGCAGACTTTTTGAAGCAGATAGAGCAGCACAACAAAACTTTTCTGCCCATTAAACTGTCAGGGATGAAGAGTCCGTGTGCTGTAAGGCTTAAAGTGTTGGACTGTGAGTTCAAGCTCCAGTCATGCTATTTTGTTCACTTTGGGACTAATACTCTTAGAAAAGGCTTGAACCCTCTTATCTCTTTATGAGTTGAATAATACTTCTACTGTTCTTCTACAAGGATAGCTTTGGTATTAAATAACCCAGGAAGGCTGATATACCATTAAAAACAGAAAGTTAAACTATCAGTATATTAATATACTGTTGACCTTAACTAAAACAAACTTTGATCTAATGAATTATGACTTTAATGAACTCCCATATTTATTCAAACTGACTCTATTTATCAAATAAAATTAAATGTATCCAAAGTCAGTTTGGTGAAATCCAGTTGAATTTTCTTATCTACTGGCTGCACGTATGCAAAGACTGATGGAATATATGCAGGCATAAAAGAATTCTGACATATATATGCATGGTTAGGACTATAGTATTTGGGGCAGGAAAAATTGCAAAAGAAATGAAACTGTTTGGTAGGCCAGCATGTACTGGTTAACGTGTCAAAAGCTGACCAAAAAACATTTAGTGGAACAGGTTCAAATTGCCTGTTCAGATAGATGTCAATATAGAATGAATTGACCGAGAAGCCACTCAAATTAAATTTGACCTATGAAGTATTACAAGTAAAGCTGTATATTTGAATGTGTTTATGAATGAAATTCAAACTGATATCAGTTTATGGGTTGAGGGATGGATGTTGTCATAGCAACAATGTAACTGGCAAAACTTATGACTTGTGATCAAACTTAAGAAATGTTAAAGAAAAAAATTCCTTGTTTAAAGTTATGGTATTGTCTTAATAGTGTTAATAAGGTTTGGTTTGGTTCAGAGGCATGCCGTCCACCTTTGTGTGTTATTTAATGCCAAAGCCATCCTTGTAGAAGACCAGTAATGGTAGGGATAAGGGGGTTCATGTCTTTCTTAAGGGTATTAGTCTGAAAATGAACATAATAGCATGACTGGAGTTCAAACTTGCTTACTGTAATGTTGCAGTCCAACATGTTAGCAGCTACGCCTTGGAGATTCCCTCATTTAAAAAAGATTTTGTTAAAAATGAATGCTACTTGTTTTGGTAAAATATACAGAATTACCAATTTTACTTATTTACTGAAAGAATAGAACATAAGGAACTTTGAATTTTAATGACTACCCCCTCCTCCAAATGAGTTCATTATGAAGATTTACTCTACTTGTAAGATCTGCCGACATGCTCAGTGAAAAAGTTATCTTAGCAAAAGGACACTTGACTTGTAACCCTTGTGAAACTGCAACACTGCCCACCACAAGGACGTTTGTTGATTTTTATGGCATATCAAATCTTGTTGGGTCAGTTAATGCTAAAATCATTTTTTTTCTCTAGCAGTTATATGGTTTCAAGTAACTGTTATTTAATAATCATTTGTTTGCACATTGTTATATTGTTTCAATTACTCCTATCTAACACTAATAATTTGCATATTGTTATATGGTTTCAAGTATTCTAATGTAATACTAATAATTTCAGAAAAAATCTATTTAACTCATAGACGGGACTGTTTCTGTAATAGTTCTATAACTATAAAACCTCTTTTGAAAATTGGCATCACGCAAACAATACTTGGGGGGAAATGAAAATGTAAAGATGCAAATAATATAAAGTAATTCTTTTCCTTTGAATTGTGAGTATGTCTTTACATGTCAGTTGGTCATATGAGAATTCAAACTTTTTAAGTTTTTCTCTTTTTGTGTCCTGCAGTCTTAAGTGAAAAGGGAATTCCCAATATTTTTTCATTGAACAGAATAGAGACCTTTGTCTCCAATTCTGGTAAGGTATTTTATTTCATCTTACCATTGGAGACAAGTAAGACTTTTTCATCATTCTCGTACCGTTTCTTTTGCACACTGGTTATTCATGGAACAATTAGTGCAATTTATCTATTTACCACACATTGCTTTTTATTGCAACACTTGATATATTTTCATATAAAGTAAGTAAAGTTGGTGACCTTAGTTGAGTGACCTGAAAGTTCCCTTTTCAATAGCTACTACACCAAGGTATAGGGGAGGGTGCTACTCCATTCCCTGAAATGCTCCACTTTACCCTTGATCCTAATCTTATAATGCTGAGTGTTAAGTAAGGCGGCCTCTAGTACCATTTTTAAAGTCTTTGGTATGACTCCACTTGGGATTGAACCCCAGTCTCCTGGACCATTAGCAAACACTCTACTCATTAGGCCAATGACCTGATTTATCCATTACATTTTATGAATATTGTTTATTTTAATTTGTCTTGTTTTTCCTTTCTATTTATTCAAAGTTAGTGTGTCAATGGATACACTGATGTTAATATTGGAACCTGGTGAGGAAGAAACAACTAAATATTCTTCCTAGCAGCAAAATAGCCAGTAAAGTTTAACGGTTAGAAAATCATTTCAGTACTCTTAAAGAAAGTGCATACTTGTTATGAAAAGTCAAAATCTTGTAATATGTGTACAAATTGATAGCATTTTTTTCTTCTAAACAAAGTTTCTTAAAGTTAACAGAAAAGGATCAATAGAAAATTTGAAATCTCCTGAGACAAGTATCATAAAGGGAAGATCACAGAAGTCACTGATTTGCTCATGATTTCTCAAAATATATCTCTCGAAAAAAACAAAAAACAAACATATTGCAAATTCCAAACCAAATGCCAAAGGAAACACTGAAAAAACCACATTCTACCCACCCCAGCCAAACCCCAACCTTCCCACCAATCCAAAGTAGATCATATCTAACCAACCACTGAACAAAAATAACTGAAAATATCAACCCCCTGCTCAACATTTCAATCCAGAGACCCCTCAACAAATGATGTAATTTAAAAAAACAAACACTGGTTCACTAATTAAACAGACAACTTTTTCTCGATATACAAATTTTCCCTAGGTTTTTCTATTTTTAAACATCCATCATTATTTTAACATCATTCCTCCTGATGATGGTTCATTAGAACCGAAAGGCTTTAGTGTTGACTTTGTTTCTCAATAAATCTCTCCTTGTTATCAATTTCTCTCTCTCTCTCTCTCTCTCTCTCTCTCTCTCAATTAAATGTAAGATACATCTAAAAATCATGCATCTGTTAAGCAAAATTTGATTAACCTTTGTCTCTTGCTCTAACAATTTATATAAAAAGAATATTTACCTGCAAACTATTCACTTACAAATCTTTGTGTGTGTGTGTGTATATATATATATATATATATATATATATATATATACACACACACACACACACAAAAAAAAACCAACACAAGGGCTGATATGTCATTAAACACTGACCAACAAGGTTTTTTTTAAATATTTTTTTAACTAATTTTCTTTCGTCTTCACTGATTCCTCACTATTTCTATAAGAACAGGTGTGTATTATGGCTGATTATTTTAAAGCACATCAACTCTTATTGGTTTATTCAATACTTAAGAAGTCTTTCCCCACCTCCTGAAGCAATTGCATACTTTCTAGTAATTAATGATAATAATCTGAAGTAAAATTAACTATTCTTAATACAAATAATTTGCATATTTATGATCTCCAAGTATTCCTATCTAATACTAATAATTCATATACAATAACATGGTTTCAAGTATTTAAAGCAACCATTTAATTTCAAGTTATTTAGTAATAATCATAGGTAAATAAACTTTCAACTTACTATTCTTAATTCAAATAATTTATACGCAGTTTTTTCGCCAATGGTCCAGGAAACCTGGGTTCAATCTCAGGTCGAGTTATACCATAGACTTTAAAAATGGCACTTAATACCTCCTTGCTTAACACTCGGCAATTTAAGGTAGGTATCCAGGGTAAAGTGGAGCAATCCAGGGAAAGGAGTAGCACCCTCCCTTACACCTCAGTGTAGTAGCTATTGAAAAGGAAGCCTTCTGGTCGCCCTCAACTACGGTCTCCAACTTTACTTACTTTATGACTAAGTATTATCTAATATTGATAAATTTTCAAATTGACCTATTTCAACTATAAATGGGAGACTAACCGGACACTGGCCAAATGGTTAGTATTTGCCAATGACCTGGGAGACCAGGGTTCAATCCCAGGTCGAGTCATACCAAAGACTCAAAAAAATGGTACTTGATGCTACCTTGCTTAACACTCAGCATTATAAAGGTATGGATTAAGGGTAAAGTGGAGCAATCCAGGGAAAGGAGTACCGCTCTCCCCTACATCTTGGTGTAGTAGCTATTGAAAAGGGAGCCTTTAGATCACCCTTGTTTATGGTTGCCAACTTTACTTACTTACCATAGAAAAAAGAAAAAAAAAACTTTGGTATTAAATAACCCAACAAGATTTGACAACCAATGTCAATGATGGTGCTACGGTTTCAGTAACAAGTAGGTTTTCAAAGAATGGAGATAAGTCATGTACCCTTCCAGTTTTGAATTGAGAATTCTTTCTTTTTGACCAGTTGGCCAATTAAAAGTCTAGAGTTCAGGTGACTCTATTTGTCTATAGCTGGAAGAAGAGATTTCCAAAGTAATGTTAGCCTAATGCTTATTTTTAAAGGTGTTTTTATTGCTTCCAAGACCTCTTTGTGGCACTAATATATACATTATTCAATCTACATTCAGTTTTTACTGTTCTTTGATAAATGGCATTTTTAGTTAAACATGTGCCCTCAAGAGGACAGTCACTCTGACAATTGCAGAGGGATCTAATTTAGTGCCACATTAATTTATCAAATTTTGGCTGTTTTTACTTGATCCAACACACACACACACACACACACACACACAACTAGAATCTGATTGGCATAGTGAGCCACCTTGGTAATTTAGTTGTGTTGTGGCCAATGTAACTTATCGTTTTTTGGGTTTTTTTTTTTTTAAATTATTGAAGCTGCATTCTCCCAATGGATATTTAATTGATTATGAAGTAGTTTTGGATTATTAACTAAAATATTTCTATATGTTGCAGTAAGACAATTGTTTTTTTTTTGTTTTTTTTTTTTAAATGTTGACATATGGAGCTAGAACCTGAGATATATATATATGCACACACATGGAGGCATTCATAGTGTAATGTTTATTGTCAGAGCAAATGGACATAGCAACCCACGTTCAAATCCTGGGTGAGGAGGCTGTTTATATTCCACATAGTGTTAATACGCTTGGGAAAGGTATAAATCCAACTATTATCCTGCCAGCTATGGGTAAGTCTTAGGGCAAACCGAACTCTTCAACCTTGGTGTGGTAACCAGTCTTTGAGAAGGAAAACTATATTCAAACCTGTTAAACTCTACTTAAAAAAAAACAAACACCTCGCGCACACACACACACACACACACATATATATATATATATATACACACACACACACACACACACACACACACACGCACGTATCTATACCATATAGGAATATTTCTCTTTTTTATAAATGCAAATCCACAATGCCCATCTATTTATATGGAAATAAAGGAAAATCCATGTTTATCTTGTAATGTGGATCTGTTAGAAATATTGGCTGATTTAGATGAGTCACAGATTTTTTTTTTTTTCCTCACGAACCCTCCATTCATGTATGTGTTTCAGATCATTAACCTTCTTCCATCACTTGTAGAGTATGGAATCAGGCAGACAAAAAAGAATGGTTAGGTTGGAAATGGGGGTTGTTGGGAAGAAGTAAGAAAGGTTCTGTCTGTAGATGCAGCCATTTTCTACTCTGGAACCTTCTACCTATCCAATCTTTCTCCTCTCTTCCCTCTTATGACCTTTTCTTTTACTTTCCTTCCTCCTTACCTATCTCCTCACATTACCTCCCATATGCCCCCTATACTCCCTCTCTTATTTCAACACTCTTCCCTTCCCTCTACCTTTCCTTTTCCTTCCAAACCCTTTTCTCTTTTTCCCCCTTAATGTATACACACATCTGTCACAGAACTAATAAGGAAATTAGTCTTAGCAAGCATTCACTGAACTTGACCTTATCGAGGTGCTCTTATGATTACCTTGTGCCAGATCAAGCTAAATTTTTTAAATACCTATTATGATAGAATGACGATTATTATATCTGTATTTTATAATTAAGATAAGGTATACATCACAGTTCTTGATTGTGTTTAAACTTCAAGACTAGAAATGATTTATTTGGTTTCTTTGTTTAATAGCCTATCAACCTTCATGGGTTATTTAATGGCAAAACTATTCTTGTAGAAAATAGCAGTGATACTGTTTAACCCATGGCTGGTGGTTTCCAAGGGCAAAGACTAGAGATAAAGAGTCTGAACTTTTCAAAATTTCTTAGATGAAGCATTGTCATTAATAATTGACTAGTTTTTTTTGTTTTTTTTTTTTGTTGCTTGTTTACACTCCCTTGTAATAGTGTGAATTTCATCAATGAAATGATTTTTGTGTGAAATCTTACGTTTACACTAGGAAAGTATAGAAGGAAAATTAATGAAGGTAAATTTTTTTTTTTTTCCCTTAATTACAGAACTTTTTTTTTTATTTTTTTTTTATTTCCATTGTGCAAATAATTTTTTTTTTTTTTTTGTTGTCACAGGTTTGGCATTCATTTTAGAGCAATCAAATACCATTTTGATCTTATTAAAAATAGATTTTAACAATATTCATTCTTTTAAAAATTTTGTTAAAGTCTTTGTGAATTTTTTTTTTTTTTTTTTTTTTTTTTTCCAAGTTTCTTTGGCAAAAAAACCCGATTTTAAAACTAGATCCAACATATTTTGTTACATTCTCTCTTGAATTTATAGAATACAAAAATTTGTGTGTATATAATATAATATGATTTTATATATATATATATATATATATATATATATATATATATATATATATATATATATATATATATATACCAGCCTAAGTAACACCACATTAAGATCTAATGCTCCATCCTAAAGAATGAGGCAATTTCTTCTCCAATTTGCAACTGAATTATGATTTTGTGGGAGGTGGGGGTCTGCATATGTACTGGACCTAGTTTTAATGATTGGAATTCTTTTATATAACTGGGATAACTATTAAAATGCTCATTGCTATCCTTCAGCATTTCCTAAAAAGAAGCACCAATATAATTATGGACTATTATGATGGGAATCTGATGCATTCACAAATCATTTTTTTTTTTTCTTTTTATTCTTGATTTTTTTTTTTTTTTTTTTTTTTTTTTTTTTTTTTTTTTTTTTTTTTTTTTTTTTTTTTTTTTTTTTTGGTTGAAGAGCTTTAAATCTTTTCTTTAAACACTGTTCAAATTCAAGTTTCATTTTAAAAATCCCATCCTTTAAATCTGATCAATAATCTTTTAATTCTTTTAAAAAAAGACTTATGTCAAATTCATTTTAAATTCATCAGTTTTCATCATGGAGATCTGGAAGATACATTTTTTATTTTGTTTCGATATTAATCTTTGGATTTTTTTTTGTTTTTGTTTCTTATACACTTAATATTCATTTTATATTTTGACTTTGTGAGTATTTCTTTCTCTCTCACTGCTATGTTTGGACTCTGTACGGGAGTGTCTTTCTCTCTCCAAAATTTTGTCTCTCTGTATCTGTGTTTTTTTTTTTTTTTTTTTTTTTTGTCACTGTGTATCTCTATCGCTTTTGATTGTGTATGTCTGCCATGTTTTGAAAAGGTGCGGAAACATTTTTATCAGTAATTTAAAGGCTTATTTATTATGCATAATCTTTCTTTATTTTAAGAATACCTTCTTCAAAATAGCCTCTTTTTCTCCTTGGCTTTTTATAGTAATTTAAAATTCTTGTTCAAACCATTTAACAAACCCTCCTACCCATCAACTTAATGTCTACATCCATCATTCTATCAATGCCAATCTCCCTGACCACTGTATCCCTTCTTTTGTTTGTCAATACCTTTTGTTTTCGTCTAGTTTTCAATTTTCCTTAAAATATCCTTGTTCTAAACATGTTGCAGTGAATTTATAGAAAAACAAGCATACTGTGATTCTTTAATTGGGAACATTGCAACAAGACTGTTTTATGGACAGACTGATCCACATGTATAGGCAGCCATGTATTGGCTTAGGGAACAGAAAATGGTGGCAGAAATGAATGCAGACAAATTTTGTTAACAAGTGAAAGACTGAATAGAATTTTGAGAATCCTCCATTAGTGGGCTTCTATTTCCATTGTCTTATGTGAAATAATTTTTGTGGACATTCTTTTCAATCCCTTAATGCTTTTCAAGAAGCTATTTCTTTTTTTTTTTCTTAGTGCCTTTTTTCTTTCTTTTTTTGCTTCTTCCATCTTGCATGGGGAATAACTACACTTAGGATTTTATATTTCATTCTTTTGGTTTTGACTGAAATTCTAAAAGCACTTCAGGTTTACATAAATTTTATTTTATTTATTTATTTATTTATTTATTTTTTTGAAATTTTAATTCTTTTTTTTTTTTTTTTTTTTTTTTTTTTTTTTTTTTTTTTTTTTTTTGCTTCTACCATGTTATAAGCTAGCAAAATGAAATTTGTCTAAATGTACCCTTTTGTGTATGTACTTGGATGCTTTTACTTTGTCTTTATCATCACTAGTTACCTTACTACCCATTGGGGGGGGTGTCCTTGTGGTGTAATGGTTAAAGTGATGGACTGCAGAATCATAGTAAGCAAGTTTGTACTCCAGTCACATTATTACGTTCACTTTTGGGCAAATAATCTTGGGAAAGGTATGAACCCCCTTAACCTCCCAGCTATGGGTTAAATAGTACCACTACTGTTGTTCTAGGAGAATGGCTTTGGCATAAAATAACCTACAAAGGTTGATATGCCATTAAACAAAGAAACCAAACCAAACCTTACTACCCATTGATCTTTTAGTAATTTAAACCTACCTTTGTAGTGGCTAATATACTGGACTTTAACATTTAAGTGAGTTTCAACTCCTGCCACGCTCTTATGTTCACTTTTAGTCTAATATCCTTGGTAAAGGTATGCAACCCCTCTCTCATCCCCTCCAGCTACCAGTTAAATAGTACCACTACTTTACCCAGTCAGCTGGTGGTGGGGGGGGTTGTAGAATACACTGATTGCACCTCTGCAGAGGGGGTAAGACCCCACCCAACAAGTGTCCTGGATATGACACTAAACAACCTAATGGTGAGGTTCCAGTGATGCTGGGGCTTTGGGGAATGTGGAGCACCCCTTCATTGCCATTGTTCCCAGGTCCACTCTGGCCTGGAGTGGTAGCATCTGATAGGGTCTTATGTATGGGTTAAATAGAACTACTACTACACTGAATTGTTTGACAAAACTGAATAGTTTGAAATAGAAATGTTTTTGACTATTAAACTGTGTACTTATGCTAAACCGAATTGTTGAAAATAGAACTGTTTATTTATATAAAAATGGATTTGGCATTGGAGTAATAGCACCTGATAGGGCCCTATCTATGGGTTAAATATAACTAACTGCATACTTATACTAAACTGAATTGTTTGAATTAGAATTGTCTGACTAAACTGAATAGCTTGAAATAGAAATGTTTTTGACAATTAAACTGTACTTGCATTTAAACTGCGTACTTATGCTAAATTGAATTGTTTGAAATGAAACTGTTTTTGACATTGAAACTGTAATTACGCTAAATTGAATTGTTTAATATAGAACTGTTTTGACGTTTAACTGTGTATAAACAAAATCTGTACTTATACTAAACTGAATTAGAACTGTTTGACTAAACTGAATAGCTTGAAATAGAAATTTTTTTGACAAATTGTGTACTCATGCTAAACTGAATTATTCGAAATAGAACTGATTATTTGTATAAAATGGATTTGAATAGAACTAAACTGCGTAGTTATATTGAACTGATTTGTTTGAATTAGAACTGTTTGACTAAACTGAACAGGTTGATATTGAAATATCTTTGACAAACTGTACTTATACTAAACTGAACTGCTTGAAATAGAACCGTTTTGACATCAAAACTGCATATTTGAACTGAATAGTTTGAAATAGAAATGTTTTGACAATTAAACTGTGTACTTATGCTAAACTGAATTGTTTGAAATAGAACTGAATATTTGCATAAAAATGAGTTTGGCATTAAATAACCCACAAAGGTTGAAATGCCATAAAACCTAACAAACACTATTCTTTTAAAAGGTTAGTTGGTTGTATTTTACAGAATATCATCTCTTGTAGGTTATTCAATGCTAAATCCTGTTTTTTTTGTTTTGATTTGTAAACATTTTTAAATGAGCCTGGTTTCAAGTATTCCTATCTAACAGTAACAATTTAATATCACATCAGTCATTTGTTTGTATACAGTTAAGTGGATATACATATGATTTGTAAGTGATTAGTTTCTAGGTTTTTATTTTTAAGAGAGCTAATTAGTGGGTTGGTTTGGTTGGGTTTTATGGCATATTAACCAATGTAGGTTATTTAATGGCAAGTCCTCTTTATACATATATATTAAATATATAGGATTTGGTTTGGTTGAGTTTTATGGCATATCAACCATTGTAAGCTATTTAATGCCAAATCCTTTTTATAGATATATTAGTAGTAAACAGTAATATTTTTAAACAAACCAATTTTTTTTTTTTTTTTTTTTTTTGCATCCAGTTGAATGGTTTCAAGCATTGCTATGTAGCACTAACAATTTGACATCAGCTTAAATGGTTATTGATTTGAAAGTGAATAATTTGTAGTTAATTTTATTTTCAAATGAGTTTGAGCTAATTTGTTTGACCACAAGTATTGTTATTGTTTGCACACAGTTAAATGACTCCACAAATTGGAATTTAACACTAATGATTCATTTGCATGCAATCAAATGGTTCTAAGTAATAATTCAATTTTTGAACACCATTAAACAGTTTCAAGTAATACTAGCAATTCAATTTAACATCATTTGTTTGCACACAGTTAATTGGTTAACCAGTTCTTGGTCAAACTGTTCTATTTCGCCCATAGATGGGACCTTAACAGGTACTACCAATCCAGGTCAAAGTGGACCTGGGAGTAATGGCAATGAAGTAGGTACTCTACATTTCCCATAGCTCCAGGACTGGAGTTTCACTATCAGATGCAGTTTAGTGTCATTTCCAGGACACTTATTGCAGTTGTTATATTCTTAAGTCCCAGCCTACTGAGCTTCTTCGACAATGATTTGGCATTTAAAAACAAAGAAACCAAACCTGCCTTTTTCTATCCTCGTCAAAAAAAGAAAAAAAAAGGGTGCTACTAGTATTATGTAAGTAAAGTTGGAGACCTTAGTTGAGGATGACCCAGAGGCCCCCTTTTCTACAGCTACCACAGCGAGGTGTAGGGGAGGGTGCTACTCCATTCCCTGGGTTGCTCCACCTTACTCTTGATCTGTACCTTGTAATGCTGAGTGTTAAGCAAGGTGACCTCAAGTACCATTTTTTTGAGTCTTTGGTATGACTCGACCTGGGATTGAACCCCGCTCTCCCAGGCTATTGACAAACACTCTACTCAATAGGCCAATGGCCCAACCAGGTGCTTATCTGGTCAGATGATTGGTTTTACAGCATATCATCCTTTGTTGGGTTATTTTATGCTGAAGTCAAACTTATTGACCTTTTTTGATTTATTTTTTGAAATTATTTTAATTTACAATTTGTAAATTGTTTTAATGTACAGTTATTCTTCTCACTTTTTATTTATTTATATTTCTTTCTTTTTATTTTACAGGTAAGTGTTTAAAGACCTGATACCATTTGCTGTAATCTGATCATGAAAGGAAAAAAAATGACCCACCTGCATATATTTACCAAACTGGAAAGTATTAAGTGATTTCTATAAAAAGGTAAATAAGAAAATAATTGGGTCAAAGTGGGGGAGTTATTCTAACACTGAAAATTTTTTTTCTTTTTTAGTGCTGCTTCTTACTTAGACATTAATTTTGTTCATTTAATAACTTAGTGGCTCATCTTTCATGGACATTGCTTTAACCACTTCAGCCAAAGAAGCCTCAGTGTTAAAGTGTAGCTTCAATTCTATACATATTTGTTTTGTTACTTCGTAACAGTATTTATTTTTATTTTATTTCCTCTTATAGTTCTTGTCAGTTCTAATGGAATTATTTGTGTCGAGATAAGCATATATATATATATATATATATATAAGAAAATATCATTTTTGAAATTGTTGTCAGTGTTTTGGTTTATCCACTTTTCCACTTATTTTTTTCTCTTGTCAGATTTACCAAATCTACTATGTCTACACACACACACACATACCTGTACAAGCAGGATGTGACACCAGGTCTCTTTTTTTTTTTTTTTTTAGTAGTTCAACAAGTTTGAATTCAGTCTTCCTTCTCCTAGATGGGTTGTATAACCAAGGTTAAAGTGCCTCGTCTGTCCTGCTACTTACATTTAGCTGGAAGAAGAATAGTGTGTGTGTGAGATAGAGATATATATATATATATATATATATATATATATATATATATATATATAAAGTAAATTTGGCGACTGTACTCGAGGGCGACCTGAAGGCTCCCTTTTCAGTAGCTACTACACCGAGGTGTAGGGGAGGGCACTACTCCTTTCCCTGGGTTGCTCCACTTTACCCTTGATACATACCTTATAATGCTGAGTGTTAAGCAAGGAGGTATCAAGTACCTTTTTTTTTTTTTTTTTTTTTTTTTTTTTTTTTTTTTAAGTCTTTGGTATAACTCAACCTGGGATTGAACCCCGGTTTCCCGGGTCATTGCTAAACACTCTAACCACTAGGCCAATGAACTGGTGTGTGTGTATATATATATATATATATATATATATATATATATATATATATATATATAGAGAGAGAGATATATACTCCCCTACCTCCGTGGGGTTGAGTTTTCTGGTGAAGAGGTAATCGTGTTGCCATTAGCGTCTATTGCAAGCCTCTTCGTAGATGAATTGAGGTCTCGGCAACCGTTGAACGGATGTATGTAAACAATAGTAATTGATTCATAACCGTTTAAAATTTACTTCACAGCTAATTTCTCCTCGTTGGCTGAATGGTTAGAAGCTTTGGCTTGGCGTTTGAGTCAACTGGGTTTCGATCCCAGCTACGGGGAGCTACTGTCTAGCCACACTGATGAGTTCTGATAGAACGAAACGGATCTGTCTGTGGATGACGAGATATAGATATATATATATATATATATATATATATATATATACACACACACACAAGCACTATACCACAGCACTAGTAACATGTTCCTTTTTAAAATCAAGCATCCTCCAACATACAGGTGGATAGTACTAAAAAATCACTTAGCTCCATCAACATTCTCTCCCCTTTTTTTTTTTTTTTTTTTTTTTTTTTTTTTTAAAGAGAAAGTTCAGTCATAGAGGACATAAAAAAAATAGCTATACAACTTCACACCTTATCAAGAGATTTTCAGAGTTGCTTTGTTCAATAATAAAGCAAAGATGTCTATTCTTATAAAAATTAACATGTTCTTCATGCTTTTTTTTGCATCTCTGTGTGTGTTATATATATATAGTATGTGTGAGGAAAGTTTTCCAAATAGTTGATTATAAAAAGAAACTTCACACAAAAGTATTTTCTTTCTACTTGTTTCTCACCACAGAAATATTTCAGTGACCTTTTGAGTTGAGGGTGGGGGGACAGTCTAGGGCAACATCCGGGAGAAATGTCCACCTACATTTTCTCAGTAAAAACCACATAAATTATTCACCGTTTATTTAATATGGCACTCCTATATTTACTTTGAAAGTGACTTTTTTTTTCTCTCTATTCCTCGGACTATTTTCAATTTCAATGTTTTCTTCCTTTTTTTAGATTTACTGGATTTACTTTTTGGTTTGATTTCTATCTAATGTCATATTAACCTTCATGGGTTATTTAATGCCAAAGCCATGCTTGTAGAACAGTAGTGCTATTATTTAAGCCATGGCTATTGGTTATAAAACCTCTTATACTAGGGGGCATAAGAGGTTTCATGCCTTTCCAGTGTGTATTTGGCTATTGGTTATGAAGTACTGGTCCATTGGCCGATTGAGTAGAGTGTTCGCTAATGGCCCAGGAGATGGGGTTCAATCCCAAGTCAAGTCATATCATAGACTAAAAAAAAAAATTGTACTTGATGCGACCTTGCTTAGCACTCAGCACTATAAAGTACGGATCAAGAGTAAAGTGGAGCTATCTAGGGAATGGAGTAGTGCTCTCTCCTACACCTCAGTGTGGTAACTATTGAAAAGGGAGCCTTTGGGTCACCCTCAACTAAGGTTGCCAACTTTACTTATTGGCTATAAAACCTCTTATGCTAATGTGCCTAAGAGGTTTCATACCTTTCCAGTGTGTATTTTTCCAAAAGTGAATGTAATAGCACAACTGGAGTTTGAATTCATTTACTATGATATTGCAGTCCAACATAGAGGGATAAGGGGGTTCATGCCTTTCCCAAGGGTATTAGTCTGAAAGTGAATATAATAGCACAACTGGAGTTTGAATTCACTTACTATATTGCAGTCCAACATAGAGGGATAAGGGGGTTCATGCCTTTCCCAAGGGTATTAATCTGAAAGTGAATATAATAGCACAACTAGTTTGAATTTGCTTACTATGATGGTGCAGTTTATCATGTTTGTTACACACACACTACACCATGAGGACTTCTGATTTATTTTTTCTTATTTGATTCATTTTGATTTCACATATTGCATTTACGCAATCTTAAATTTATTGTTATAGCTAATGTATTTTCAGTTTTTGAATAACATTTCTTCCATCTTAATTTTATTTGTTTTATTTACACAAGTAGTAATTGTGTTTTCTAGCCTTCCTATTGTTCTTTGGATGATGGCGGATTTGCTGTTTCATTTTTTTTTCTCTTGCCTATTGACAATGATAGCACTTTGTGTACATGCGTAACTTTATTCATTTCAACGTCGTCTCAATCATATAATCAGTTGTACATACTTGGAATTAACCATTGGACCATTGCTAGAAATTAAGACTGCACCATTCAGTATCTCTTGGCTAACTCATTAAAGGTTAAAATCTTATTTGTAACTTCTAGAATCTGTTGTCACATGACTGTACAGTCGTCCAGTGGGGACTTAGCTTTCAACTGCCCTTAAAGGTTTACCACCTGTCAATTACACTCAGTGGACCTCAACTAGACACAACAATCCTGCTCTTGGCTACAATAGTTTTAAATCTTTTCAAAATATTCTACACAATGTGCCAAATGAGACTGAGTCAATTGATTATTTAACAATTAGTCCAGGTTATCATATTTACCACCCACCTCCACTCAGCAGGATATGACACAAGGTCAATTTTTAAGTGGAGTTTAACAGGTTTGAATTCAGAGTTTTCTTTCTCCTAGACTAGTTGCCTCACCAAGGCTGAAGAACCTAGTCTGCCCTACTATTTTCCCCATAGCTGGAGGGAGAATAATTGGATTCATACCTTTCCCAAAGGTATTAGTGCTATGTGAAATGCAATCAGCCTCGTCCAGGATTTGAACTCGTGTTGCTGTGTCCATTTCCTATGATGATAACCATTACACCACGGGCACCAGGTTATAAGCTCAGTAAGGTTAAACAAAAACAGAATGTGTGTGTTTTTTTGTTTGTTTTTTTTTTTTTTTTTTTTTTTTTTTTTTTTTTTTTTTTTTCTTAATTAAAACTTTATTTATCTGATGGCAGGTATCATTGCGGAACAAGAAAAGTTTTGGTGATGTGCTAAAGCCAAGACTGTTTACCAAAACTCCCAATGATATCTGTATTGGAAAAATAGTATGTAAAATGTTCAGCTTTAGGTGACCTTTACTGCGTTTTTTTTTTTTTTTTTAACCCGGGGTAAATATTGTCTTGATGCATTTTTTTTTTTTTTTTTTTTTTTTTTTTTTTTTTTTGCATATTAATTTCAGTTGCTTTATTTATACAAATAATATTAGTATTAATCTTTGTGACCGTGGATGATCAATTTATATTGTAAATATACTGCTCTTACAAGCGTTTCTAGTTTCTTACTGTCATCAGGGAGCTTTTAATGATTTTGGCAGTATTGTTTTTGGTCTATGTAGTAGCAACTTCTTTGATACTTTCTGCATTGATTATCTGAACTATTTTGTTCATATTGGTTACATTTGAACACAATGAAAATTGTGGAGGGGTTGATTTTTCTCTCTACTGCTTTTAGGCTTCAATTTTTTAAGAGTTATAATTGTTAGGGATGGTCTCTGGCATAGGGAGTGGGAGGTATCAATTTTGACAAATTGATTTCTCTCTCTTTTTTTTTTTTTTTTCTTTCTTCCTCCTTTCTCCTTTCCCCCCTCCTTTTTTTTTTTTTTTTTTTTTTTTTTTCCTGACTCAGTGTGTCTTTTTAAGTGCATACAATCAGCCTTAACTTAGGAGTGGATATTTAAGTTACTATCTGTTTTAGGCAAAAAAAAAATCTTTGGTATGCAATAAAACAATAAACCTTTATTATATATATATATATATATATATATATATATATATATATATATATATATATATATATATATTATTGCTTATCCTTAATTGTGGTCATGTTCACCAATGATAATTAAGTGCCAATCTTGCTAGTCATTGTTAGTGAGTTAAGTTCTCACTTGGAGGGTCTGATTATTATTTTGCACTGTGTGAGTTTTTCTTGTTGGTTCTAACTGGTGGTTTTTCACTTGAGTTGACATCAAGTCTGGCCAGGTCTCTTTTGAGCAATCTTGATTCTTCCTCTGGTATCTAATTTATTTATTTATTTTTTTAAAGCCTTTGTGGACTCTTCCAAATGTACCAATGTACAATTCATATCACTGTCACTTTCATGTTCCACAGCTTTTTCAGTTGTCTGGTATGATCCAAGTATTTCTCTTATCCAAAAAGTATCTTAGCTTTCCTTTATGGCTCTATATCGGGTTGCCAAAAGGCTAAATAATACAGCACTTACCCCAGCTACAAAATTTCTCGCCATGCTACAACATGTGATCTTTGAAATGAACTGGAATTTTCTTTTCATGTTTTGATCTTCAAGGTTCAGTTGCAGTATCTCTGATTTGTTCTGATTCAGTATATTACTCGAATTCATTTTGTTATCTGCCTCAAAGTTTTCAACCTGTCCACCTAGATCAAGTACAGGAGTTTCCTTGGTTAGAGCTTCAAAAGGTGCAACTTCTCACAAATTCACTGTCTTCACCCCACTGGGTAGTTTTATGTGGGGATACTGAGGGTTTACATGTAGTAAAGTAACTGGAGTTACTGGGGCATCATATTTGCATGATTTTTAACATAAACTGGACCTGGGACCAGCCATGATGTGATAGATTTTACCGAGGTTGCTTTTCTCCTAAAATTAAATAATCTCTGGTGTGGTGTTGGTAGCAGTACAAAGTAAGGATCTAATGGGGTGCAAGGCATCCGGTAAAACCAACTCCAATTCTGACTGCTTTGTTTTTCTTCAAAGCTAAGTCACTTAATGGCCTTTCATTGTGTCCCAGTCAACTATTCCACCTGCCCATTGCCTCATGGGTTATATCGACTTGTATTTAAGGTAGCCACTCCCTTACTTTGCAAAGTCTGTTTCATATCTGAAGACATAAAATCGTTAGCTCTATCCGTATGAATCATATCAGGCATGCCAAATATAAAGAACAGGTTGTTGTAACACTGGATTACTGTCTTTGTAGTCATATCTCGGCAAGCAAAGGCAAAATGAAATCTTGTATGTTCATCTATTATGGTCAACAAATACCAGTTGCCATTCACTAATATTTTGGCAATGGGTCTTTAAAATCAACATTGAGTTTTTGAAAAGGCAAAATGGCTCGCACTAATTTCCCCCGGTTCTCCTTTTATGAATTTTGGTTTAAGGTATTGACAGGAACTGCATGAATCAGTGACGACTTTTACTTGTTCATGGCTGAAAGGTAAATTCCGAGTTCTGATGAAGTGAGTTAGAGATTCTCATGCAGTTCTGAGTGTAGAAAGAGAATGATTTACCCCAGCTACCCTTGAAAATGTAACAGCAACCGAATTCTCCATCTCAGGTCGATATTTTATATTGAATTTGAATTGCGACAATTTGATTTGCCACTTAGCAATTTTGTAATTTTTTAATTTTGGATCTGACTTTTATCATGCATGAATTGAATACTTTTCGGATTTGTGACCACTGTGAATTTTCATCCAAGAAGTAGGTATCTCCAGTGGCGCAATGGTTCAACAATTGCTGCTGTTTCCTTCTTCATGGCATGACATTCACTTTTACTGAGTGTTCATGAAAAGAATGCAATAAGGCGCCCTTCCTGACTAAGAGTAGCAGCTAGGCAAAAATTGCTAGCATCAGTTTCTACTTAGAAATCTTTATTTTGATTAATGGCAAAAAGTGTTGCGTCTTTGAGACTATCTTTTAAAGATTGAAAAACTTTTAAGACATGTTCTGGAAGTGTAAATTTGAAATTACAATTCAAAACATGAAAGGTTATTGATAAATTTGCCATAATATGCTTTGAGAGTAGTTGGTGCTGGCATTTCAAGAAGAGGTCTGAGAGATTCACAATCAGGTGAAATGTGCGTGTGACTCATGGTATGTCCTAGCAGTCAATTTAGTGACACCTATTAAACTCTTAAGGTGATTAAATGTAATAATGTATTTTTTTGTAGCATCATAGAAGGCTTGAAGATTTTTATCATGCTCCCCCTTTGTGGTTCCACATGGTGATATTATCAACGTATGTGAATGAGTCAGAGAGCGGCTCCTTCTGAATTATTCAATCAATCGTCCTCTGGAATACACTAAATCTATTGGTGACACCAAATGGGGCACGTTTCCCATGTGTGTCTAAGGCTGTATATTTTTTGTCACCATCTTGAATTAGTAATTGATTATATGCACTCTTCAAATCCAGAGTCAAAAAATATTTGTACTGGGTGATGTTGCTAATCATATCTGTAATATTAGGCATTGGATAAGTATCCAAATCTGTGTATAGATTTATTGTATTGCTATAGTCCACTACCAAACGTTTCTTGTGATTCTCACAAGAGACAACCAAGAGCTGAATTTGCCATAGAGAAACAAATGGTTCAATAATTCCTTCCCTGAGTAGGCAGGTCACTTCCTTACTTATAAATCCAGAATTGGCAGGTGAATACCATCTGGGATTAGTTGCAATTGGTTTGATATCACAGCTTACATTTGTAAATAAAGGTAAGGGAGCAACACGCATGGTTGGGAAGGTTCCACTGGATCTAACTGCTCCAACAATTAATTCATTTTTGGAGCCATTGAATTTTAATGTTACTTGCTTATTTCCAGTGATAATGTCGACAAACAAGCAGTCTAATACCTCCATCACTACATCTGATTAAGGAGGTGCCCATGGTGTAATGGTTATCGTCACAGGATATGGACAAGGCGATAAGAGTTCAATTCCTGGACAAGACTGATTGCATTTCACATAGCACTAATACCCTTGGGAAAGGTATGAATCCAATTATTCTCCCTCCAGCTATGGATAAATAGTAGAGCAGACTAGGTTCTTCAGCCTTGGTGAGGTAACTAGTTTAGGAGAAGGAAAACTCTGAATTTAAACCTCTTAAACTCCGCTTAAAAAAATTGACCTTGTGTCATATCCTGCCCGAGCGGAGGGGTTGGGTAAATAGGATCACTACACCTGATTACAAATCAGAATCCAAATTCACAACCACTAACCCAGTTGGATCAGCCAGAAAAACACTCAATTTTTCTGCAGCATTCTTGTTGATGCCTGAATCAATCACAGCTATCAATCACGGGACCAGCTAGCCATGCCAGACTTGGAAAATTGTTATTTAAACTTACAATACCGGCCAATCCTTTTCCTCGGCATACTATTGCCCAATGACCTTTTGTCTTACATTTATAACACTTTATCTTTTGCTGGGCACAAGTAACATTTCGGGCCATTTGAAGGTGTCTTTGAAGTGGTAGCAGCAACATAATTGTTAAATGAATCAGCTTCACTTATAGCTATACTATAGCTGTCATATGAAGCGGATTGCTTTTGGGCCTGCTCAAGTGCTCTGGCTTGTTGAAACGCATCTGCCAAACTCAGTTCTCAGTTTTCAAGAAGTCTTTGTCTGATGCATGCAGAACTGATACCATTGATAAAAGTACCTCTCATTCTGTTTGGCATCTACCGCTTCAAACTTACAGCCTTGTGCCAATTTTTCCAATCCTTGCATGTAGGAATCTATAGATTGCATTTGCTCCTGTTTACTAGTGATCAGCAAATGCCTATTGTAGATTATATTTATTGGTTTTATAAATGCTGTATCTAATTTCTGCATTGCTGAGTTGAAATTGTCTGCATCACATATCAGCTCAAACACGTTTACAGAAACACTGTCAATGAGAGCATGGTGTTTCTTTCTATCTAGCAAGGCAGGGCTGTTCCCTTCTGACATAGCACCTTCCAGGTAATTCTCAAAGGTTTTCTTCCAGTGTTTGTATTTCCTTTCTGCATTTAGAGTGTTTGGTTCAGCATCAAACCTAGATGGTCTTATTTACTTGTCTGTTTGAGGAGTAATGGTCTGCAGTAATTGTGGCAAAAATTGTTTGCGGGAATAAGGTTCAGCAATACTAATAGTCAGCAGGAATAAGGTTTAACTCCTGGTAGCAGAGATGTTGGCTTTTTGCCACAATTTCTGCAGACCATTTGAGTGAATTACTTATATACAGGAAGAACATTCCATTTTGAATTACAGGTAAGTAAAGGAAAGACTAAATAATACAGTGTATAATAAATAGATGTGCAGTTTCCATATGCATTAGAGAGGCAGGGAACTGTTTACTAAACTCTGGAAAGCTATTGTTCTGTATCACCTCCTCTCTCTCATATAATATAATATAATATATATAGTCAATGGTGCTTGGTGACTCTGTTTCTCGCCTTTGTGATCATCAGACCATGTACTGTAGAAATTGGGAGATAGATATCCAATGATAGATTTTGAGCACCCTTTATTTATGAATATAGTGTACTACAAGGTTATATATATATATATATTATATATATATATATATATATATATATATATGAGAGAGAGAGAGAATAGTGTAGAATTGGGTTAGAAATGTGTCAATGAAGAGACAGACTAAGTGTGTGCGTGTATGAGAGAGATAAAACAAATTCAAGGAATAAAATATTGCGTTTTTTATCACACATAAAAACATACATGCTCTCATATGCACCTGCTCTGTTGGCTGGTGCTGGAGAACATGCCACTGCGCCTCTGTTGAGGTGTAAGACCCACCAACGAGACCACCTGCTGGGCATGGGTGGCGACCTGTGATACTTAAGGATGGGATCCTGGTGGTTGGACAGTACTTGGCCTGGGAACTGAGCTGTCAAGTAATTTGCAACGTACCACTTTGGCCTTTACTGGGTTAGACAGGTGGCCAGTTTGACTCTATTCAATTTGATCTGTCAGCTGGTCATGTCAGCCCTAGCACTTATGTTTTGTTCCAACCATATTTTTCAATCTGGACCTGCAGCAAACTCCCAACCTTTATCTATTAAACAGTGACTGAGAGTCAATTGCATTGAGAGAAGAGGAATTTCACCACTGTTTAATTACATGATAATTAGTAATATTTACTGAGAACCTGAAGTCAAGGGCTTGAAACCATATTCTCAGATCAAGTATACTGGTAGTATATTCCTGTCTCAACCAAGGTGAATGGATTTCCCCTTTGGTATATTCCCAACCAGACCATTGGCCTAATGAGTAGAGTGTTTGCCAATGGTCCGGGAGACCTGGGTTCAATCTCAGGTTGAATCATGCCAAAGACTCAAAAATTGTACCAGATGCTGCATTGCTTAACACTCAGCATTTAAAGGTAAGAATCAAGGGTAAAATGGAGCAATCCAGGGAATGGAGCAGCGCCCTTCTCCACACCTTGATGTAGTAGCTATTGAAAAGGGAGCCTTTGGGTCACCCTCAACTATGATCGGCCAACTCTACATTCCTAAAACAAGTTGGACTTCGTGGTGGGTGTTGGAGCCCAGGACCATTGAAAAAGTTATTCCAACAAAGACTGTTGAAATAACTTTTTCATTGAGGAAAAGGAAGAACTTTGCTAGGCAGACCTCCTCTAATGATTCAATGACAATGAATCTGAGGAAGTCTGCTGCCTTATTCTTTGGGTCTGATTCAGATAGATTTTGCCTTTTTTTAAAATTTTTTTATTTTTATTTTTTATTTATATAGAAGACACCATATGTGCATTTTTCACTGGCCCTCTACTCCACCACCCACCATGAAGTCCAACCAGTATATTTGAGCTGGAAGTAGGGTTTCAAGTCCTTGCCAATTTCAGGTTTTTGGCAGTGGTCAACTTCCTATTCTCTCAATGCAATTGACCCTTAGCCATTGTCTTCTAGCATCTAAAAGATAAGGGTTAGGAATTTGCTGCAAGCACAGACTGAAAAGTACAATCAGGATAAAACTTAGGTCCTAGGGCTTGACACGACCAACCAATTGATCAGATTAGAATGCTCATCTAGCCCAGTAAGAGCCAAAGTGGTGTGCTGCAAGTGACTTGACCTCTCAGCTGCTAGGCCAAGTACAGCTCAACCACCAGGATCCCATCCTTAAGCATCACAAGTCGCCACCCACAGCCAACTGGTAGTTTTGTTGGGATGGGGGTCTGCAGATGTGTAGTCAGCATGTTCTACTGTCCCAGCTAAGAGAGGTAATAATTTTTCTTTCTTAGTATCAGCTTTTGAACTTCTCTTCACCCCCAGTCAGTTATCAGCATCTTGGATAGTCCTTTTGATACTCAGGAGTTAATATAAAAAATTTTGGTGAACCCTGGGAAAATCTGAATTCAAACCAGCTTTACTCTGCTTAAAAATTGACCTTTTGTCACACCCTGCTTATGGTGGAGGGGTTGGGTAAATACATACTTCGATGAACCTTGCCCTATATTGAAATACTGATATAAAGTTGTCTAAATTTCTAAGATGAAGCTTGTTGATTTTTATCATTAAGGTTTTTCGGACTATTGTCTTCATCTTTATGTTCTTACTTTAGCTAGAATTACTATTATGAATGATTTTTTTACCTGTGCTCATATTCAGATTTTTTTTTTTTTTTTTTTTTTTTTTTTATCTAGCCTTCTTGATTATCGGTTCCCATATTGTATTCAACTCTATACTTAGTCTACTCAGCAGGTCATTGTAGCCCAATATATGTGCTGATTCCTTAAGGCGTCTAATCTTCCAATGTTCAGCCCTATCAATTATTTCAACTTTGTCCCATAAGGGCAGAGGATTTCCATTTTCCTTCCTGATATAAAGTTTGGTTTTAATCAAGACAGTGTTTAAACATCTGTGGTCACTTGCTGAGGTGGTAGTTGGGGAGAATCACAGTGTTAGGAAAGTGGTATCAACATGACTTATTGAATGACTCAAAACCAATTGATATATTCATAAAGACTCTTGTTTTTACTATTATGATTTTATTCAAGATTTGGTTAAGCTTAAGTAAACATCTGAAGTCACTTGCTTAAGTAGGTGGTGTGAGAGAGAGAGAGTCATCATGATGGAAAAATTATACCAACATAAGAATGTGACTATGTCAATTGATATATTCTCTGGTTCCCACTATTATGACTTATTCAGTATATAATTATTTCTTAGTTTCTGGCATATCAACCTTTATGAGTTATTTAATGTCAAAGCTCTCTTTGTCGAACACAAGTTGTACAATGTAAACCTTAGCTGAGGGAATAAGAGGCTTCCTACCTGTCCTTAGTGAATGTAATAGCGTGATTAGAGTTTGAACTTGTTTGCTACAATGTTGCTATCCAGCATGTTAGCCACTACATCAAGGAGACTCTCACCTATTATTTCAACTGTGTGCAAACAAATGACTTATGTTAAATTGTATTGTTAGAAATAGAACTGTTTGACCATCTGTGTATAAACAAATGACTGTCTTGTTGAATTGTTAGTGATACTTGGCAATCCTTGGAAAACATTTAACTGTGAGCAAACAAATGAATAATGTTGAATAGAATTATTAGTGTTAAATAGCAATACTTAGAACCATTTCACTGTGTGCAAATGAATAAATAGTTTTCAATAGAATTATTAGTATTAAATAGCAATACTTGGTACCACTTCACTGTCTTCAAACAAAGGATTAATATTGTATAGAATTATTAGTGTTAGATAGAAATAATTGAAACCATTTAACTGTGTAGAACCAATAACAATACTAGTGTAAACGAGTTACTTCTATTTCATTTTAAAATGAAATTACCTACAAACTATTTACTCTGAAATTATATATGTATATCCATTTAAATGTGGACAAACAAATAACTGATGTTAAATTATTAGTTACATAGCCATACTTGAAACCATTTGTGTGCAAACAAATGATTAATAGTATATAAAATTATTGATATTACATAGCAATACTTGAAACCATTTAACGCTGTGCAAAAAACAAAACATGAGCTCAGGCTCGTTTAAGTATGTTGTCTGCAAAATGTTTACAAATCATATATATTTGATGTGTTGAAACAGGATTTGGCAGTAAATAACCTAAAATGGTTGATATGCCATTAAACCAAATCAAACCAAAACTAATTCTATCTTACTTGTCACTCCCAGAAAACTTCTTTTATTGTGCAAGTTCATTTCTTAACCGTTTCTCAGGAAGCACTTCTGTTTTCTTTTTGTTATGTTTTTCACTTTTCTTAGAAAATGTTTCTTTTCTCATCATGTCTTTCTTTTTCCTTGGGAAATATTGTAACCTCCCACTCTCATTTCCACATGATCATTTCTCCCTTCTCCATTTGTTTGTATTTGAGAGTGTGTGAAATATATACACCTCATCTCCAAAGATGAGTTGGGAAGGATTCTATTTGATAATATGATTCTTATAAATCTCCAGAAGTGTTCAATGTATGATAACTAATGCATAAATTTCTTACTGAGCGAATTCATATAATTGGAAAAAAAAATCAAACTGTCATTTTGCTATTATAAATTTATTTCAGCTGGCAACTCAATAAGAGTAACTAATCTTTAGACGTCACACAATGCAGAGAAAAAAAAAAATTTCTTAAAGTATTTTTTTAATGGATTCTTACTTGATTTAAAAGGGTGGGGGCAAAAAGACCTGAGCTAGAAGTTGGTGTCAAAACTGGATGTAAAGTCATTGTCTGGTATCGTGTATCATGAATTATTATGATGGAAATGCCTTTTGTGATTCTATAAAGTGATAAAATGATTTTTGATCTTAAATTTTTCTATCAGATCTTTTTTTCAATTTACTAGCCAATGATTTGGCTTCCTTATTCAGATCAGCCTCTAAAGTAGGTGGAGCTTTTTTTTTTTTCTTTTATATAATTTTTAATTACTTCTATGTAACAGTTGTTTCTATTTACACACATAAATATGGATATGTGTTTATATGTATGTGTGCTTTTATTATCAATTGTGTATTCCTTCTGCCAGTAGTGAAAGGTTTTAAAGATATTCCTTTTTCTAAAAATAAAACAAGTCAAATGATGTATCCAGGAAGAATTAGAGCAATCAGTGTTCAATTCCTTTAACTGTCTGCAACTTCAAAATCAAAAAAACTGAATTTATCAGAACCAAACGCTTGCACTTTGCTGTTCTGCAAGTGGAGTCAAGCAACTAAAATGTCTATCTTGTTAGAAGCACCATTCTGCAATCAATCGATCAATGGATATTGATTTTTTTTGCCTCTGTCAATGTGAAACAAAGGCAGAAACACAAGTCAGTATGTTCTTTTATTATCTGAAGGGTATTTTTTTTTCTTATTATATATACTTATTGATTTGGTCTTTGTTGAATATATTTCAAATAACTGAATTCCTTTCTTGTGCCAATATTCTCATTTTTAGTTTTATTTTAAATGTTCACTTACTCATATTGAAAACTTAGGAGCAAGGCTAATGAGTCCTTTTCACTATGGTAACTGAGAAGATAGTGAATAAACGCATGGAGTGAAATTCAGGATCGCTTGGTTGTTTTCTGCAAAAACAAATGCCTGTCTATTGCTGAGCCTTAGTCATAAACAATTTATTACCAACAATTTAAAGACAGTATTTCTCTCTCTCTCTCTCTGTTCTGTCTCTCTGTGGACACTCTCTTTCCATCTGTCTTTCTTTTTTTTTTTTATCCTCTTTGGCCTATGTCTTTTTCTTCTCTCTCTCTCTCTCCAGACCCTGTCTGTCTCTCTTTTTGGACCTTCTCTGGCCTATGTTTGTCTGTCTTTAAATCTTCTCCAGCCTATCTTTCAGATTTGTTTCTCTCTCTCTTTCTCTCTCTCTCTCTTTCTCTCTCTCTCTCTTTCTCTCTCTCTCTCTTTCTCTCTCTCTCTCTTTCTCTCTCTCTCTCTTTCTCTCTCTCTCTTTCTCTCTCTCTCTCTCTCTCTTTCTCTCTCTCTCTCTTTCTCTCTCTCTCTCTTTCTCTCTCTCTCTCTTTCTCTCTCTCTCTCTCTCTGGTTTATATCTGTCTGTCTCATCAAACTCTCTCTGATCTTTGTATATCTCTCTCTCCCAAATATGTGTGTATGTAATCTTTGTCTTCATTTAACTCTCACTTTGTATTTCTCTGTGCCTTCTTTTCTGTCTGTTGTCAATTTCTGTGCTCAACTGTCCCAATCAATCATTTCCAATTATCTCCTTACATCTCCTCCTTTAGTTAACCCCCACTTCCAATTTCTTCTTACTTCCTCACTTCTACTTGATTTCATCTCAAAGTGAGCATATTCTATTTTTGAATAAATTTTATTTAATCAGTTAATCATGCTCAACAGTGCGCACACACACACACTTTCTGCAACACTTGGTCTGTGTTGAAGCTTCAGTTCTTTTCTGACTCACCACTTGTATGTAACATCACCTTTGATAGCATTGTCAAGAAAATCAACGAAAAATATCTTTAATAAAAAGCCTTGAAATATTCTTGTTAGTTAAATGAATCATAAAGAGAAGGAGGCAGTGAAACAAGACTTTAATTCACACAAAAATAGTGTTATTTTCTGAAAGAATTCCTGTCATTATTAAATTATTTCTTTTTTGTTAATGCCAGCCTTTTTTTTTTTTTTTTTTTTTTTTTTTTTTAAAGACTTTGCTTGTAGAAGTGTGGTTTAATGCTGGGCCTAGACTCACAAAGAAATCTAACTTATTAACAAGAGGAGATGAACGCCTGTCGCTGAACTACAATTTGGAAGGTCAACAAGTTGATGGACACTAGGAACAGTAGTCATTAGTGAAAACTTATATTTTCTACTACATTTGTTTTTTGTAAATAAAATGTATTTTCTATTGCATGGAATTTCTGTTTGTGCTTACATGGGTCTGAAATGTTTGTGACACCCAAAAATGGTTCACAAAGAAGAAAATATTGAGAAACTCGCTTCTTAATTGGCATAAAAAATAGAATCTGTGAGCCAAGTTAAAATTCCTGCTTAAGATGAATGCATTCTCTTTATCCTAAGGCTCTTTGGAAAGGCATGAATCTCTTCTTCCCCTAGGTGTGTGTTGAGCAGATTGGGTTCTATAGGCTACATGAAGAACAACTCTGAATTCAATATCAAATGGGTGTAGTGCTAGCTATTTGTGTTTCTCTTCATGTTGATACTCTTGTTGTCATATGCAGATTCATCTACATATGCAACTATACACATATACTTGCAGAATACATATTGATGCAATGAATAAAAACGTTCGAAGACTTCTTTAAAAAAAATATACCTCTCACTTTATTGTAAAAGGTTTGTGTGTGAGAGGGAGTTGGAGACTGAACAGAACTGCAACATATTGACCCCCACTCTTATGGCCATCAGCGTTGTGTCTTTCTTGTTCTCCTGATGCTCAACCGGAGGCCCGAGGGCCCAGCTTTCTGCTGAGTGCTGTTCTCTCTACCACATCTTGTCTCTAACCCCATCTGATCGCCAAGGAATGGCATGTTTGATCGTCATCAAGCAGAAATAACTGTCATGCAGTTCACAGGTCTCTCTCTTCCGGTGCATCAGTCTTTGAGTGTACCATTGGATTTTACCTTGTCTCATTTTGTCAGCCAAGCCCGCCTACGCGATTTCTTATAACTGCCATCGGAATGTGTCACTTCCTTCCGATGCATCACTTTGGAATGGCATGTTTGGCCGGGTCGAAGGTCAATATACAACACTCTTAGGAAAGGCATGAATCCATTTTTTTCTTGTTATGAGTAAGGCAGACTGGACTTTAGTTTTCTTACAACAACTTGCCTAGGAAAAGAATTACTCTGAATTAAAACAAATGATACTATAGTTGCAAACAGCTTGGATAAATTCCTTCTGATATACATGTATATTGTTTATCCATACTTTCATATTCCCATCTTCACTCATACCTCCTAATCTTTTATCACATCGCATTACCAATCATTAAGTAAAAGCCGATTTGTCTTTGCTTTGACTCATTGGCCTAGTGGGTAGAGTGTTCGCCAATCATCCGGTTCAATCCCAGGTCGCGTCATACCAAAGACTTTAAACACTTAACACTTAGCAATATAAGGTATGCATCAAGGGTAAAGTGGAGCAATCCAGGGAAAGGAGTAGTGCTCTCCCCTACACCTTGGTGTTGTAGCAATTGAAAAGGGAGCCTTCTGGTTGCCCTCGACTATGGTTGCCAACTTTTATTAAAAAAAGAATTCTAACTGAAAATCTTAATGCTTTCTATATTCAGTAATTTTCCTTCTCTTCAATTTTTCTGCATTTTTGAACTTTTTTTTTCTATATTGATTTGTCATTTTTGTTGTTCCTCATGTTTTCTAGCAAACATTTTTTTAAAAATTGTTAGGGGTTTACTTATTTATGAGCAATTCTGTGTGTGTGTGTGTATATATGTGTATATATATATATATATATATAAATAAAATGACTAGTTCACATACCTTGGCAGCAACATCTCATCTATTGAAAGTGATATCAACATATACTTTGCGTAGGCATAGAATTCTATTGATAGGTTATCAATCATATGGAAATATGATAAAATGAATGGGATTTCTTCCAAGCTGTAACTATGTCCATACTACTGTATGTATGCACCACAGTGACATTAACAAAATACATAGAGAAAAAAATAGATTGGAACTACACAAGAATGCTATCTTGAACAGATCCGGGAAGCAATACACCACAAATCAGCAGGTGTACAGCCACTAGCCTCCCATCTCACAAACCCTTAAGTAAGATAAATAGTACATACAAGGTACTGCTGGAGAAGCTAGGACAAACTCATTAGTGATGTTCTCTTATAGACTCTTGCACATGGATGTGCAAGTGTTGGCCGACAAGCAAAGACTTATTTACATCAGCTCTGTGCAGGCTTGAGATGTAGCCAAAAAAACCTGCTGGGAGAGATGGATGCTAGGGATAGATGGGAAGATAATCAGGGAACTCTGTTTGCTCAACTCTAACTGATGTATATATGAGAGTCATTCAATAGATAAGGTGAAATATTGCCTAAGGAGTTTGCAATAGGAAGTACTGTTTAGAGTTGCACTTTTTTCAAGGAAATCAATAGTGATGGGTCTTTTCATTGATAATGAAATATTAATTTTCAACAGTTCATAGCCTGACAATTTTTGCCTGATAGATTGCAGGCGTAGTCTTCATAATTCTCTTGCTTTTTCATGGTATCTTATATGATTTCTCTTTTTTTCTTGTTTCTTGGTACTGGGAGACTGGTGTTCAATCCCTAGGTCCAGTCATACCAAAGACTCAAAAAATGGTACTTGCTTGATGCTACCTTGCTTAACACTCTGCATTATAAGGTATGGAACAATCCAGGGAAAGGAGTAGCACCCTTCCCCAACACTTTGGTGTAGTAGCTATTGAAAGGGGAGCCTTTATCTCTTGCTCCTTGATATGATGTTCAGTCTTTTTTTTTTTTTTTTTTTTTTTTTTTTTTTTTTTTTTTTTGTATCTTATCAAATTACCTTTTGCTTCATGGAATTGAGTGTTTCCGATCTATCTTCCCCCTCCTCCTATCACTTTTATATTGTCTATTTTTAACCCTTTCTCTCTCTTCTTTGCTTCATGCTGCCCTTGTTGTCCCTACTCTATCTTTTGTTTCTTTATATTATGCTGTCTCCTTGTCTATCCTCTTCCTTTGCCTTCGACTGTGATAGCATTGTAAGCAATTTCAAACTCCGGTCATGCTATTACATTCACTTTCAGTCTTTTGGGAAATTAGTTGTCTGAATTTTTGAGATGAAGCCTGATGATTTTTATTATAAAGGGTTTTTGGACTATTGTCTTCATCTTTATTTTTATTTCCCCAATGTTTTGGCCGATATGTCCTCCAGCCTTCTTCAGGTGTTTGTTGAACTCGGGAACCTACAGGGAACTTTGAACTATGTCCTTTATTGAATCCACGGGGTTGCCTGTTCCGATTCTGTTAGCCATAACTGGGTACAAGTGTGTTACTTGCCTGTAGTCAGGATTGAGCATGCAACCACTAGATTATTGTCTCCTTAGAAGCTTAGGGAACCAACGCCTATAACCGTTACACTGTGTCCTGCTGGGAAAAATATGAACCTTTTTATTACCCACCTCCCAGGTTTAGATTAATTAGTACCATGAGTGTTGAATTGTTTTTCCCTTTTCCTCAAATTTTCTCTTGTCCTTTAAAACAATCTTTGCCTTTCTTCATTAAATTCTTACTGATTATTCAAGTCTCCCGATATTTTTATTTATTTACTTATTTTTTATTTATTTAATTTATTTATTTATTTATTTTTTTTTTTTGATGGTCTTCAAGTCTCTTCTTATACTTTCCTCCTGCTCCCATTTGTTGAAATTATTCAAGTTGGCTCAGTTTTTTCTCTTATCTTACTCTCTCATCTTACTCTCTCTCTTTTTTTTTTTTTTTTTTTCTTGCTTACTCTTTGTTGCTCTCTTACTACTCCCCACTCATTTGATTTTCCTATCTTGCTCTCTCTCTCTCTCTCTCTCTCTCCCCCCCTCTTTTGTTACTCTCTTTCTCTCTGACCACTCTGCACTCCTTTTATTTTTAGATTCTCTCCTATTTCATCTCCTTATACTCTTTTCAAGATGCTCTTGGCACTCCCTTGCCTTTGATATCACAGTGTTTGATAACTTTAAACACCTGCTTTATGCTTCCAGGTTGCATCTGCAAAGTGAAACGTGTTGATTCTGTCTAATCAGGAACAGAACACAGATCAAACCAATTTGAATAATCCTCTCCTTGATTGTCTTTCTCTTTCTCTCTCTCTCTCTCTGTTTGTCTTTCTTGTCATCACTTAAAAGATTTTTTTTCTCTGTGCTGCTGGTTTTCCTAAGGGCTGAGAAATTACTCACAAAAGATTTGGAGAGAAGATTATATGAAGAAAAAATTATAGATTTTAAGAATTATCTGGTTTCCTTTTTTTCTTTCTTTTGTAAATGCTTATTTATTGGTTGATGTTATATTTTAATTGCCTTTTTTTTTTCTTTTCTTTTTTTTTTTTAACTTTTACTATTATTTCTATTGTTCTCTTTTTCTTGTATCCTCAGTTTTCTGCTCTTTCTTTCCATTTCTTGCTGACTTTCTTTGGTTTTTACTCTTTCCATCCCACTGACTGATTCTCCTCTCTCTTCTCCTCCTCCTCTCCTCTCTCCTCTCTCTTCTCCTCCTCCTCTCCTCTCTCTTCTCCTCCTCCTCCTCTCCTCTCTCTTCTCCTCCTCCTCCTCTCCTCTCTCTTCTCCTCCTCCTCCTCTCCTCTCTCTTCTCCTCCTCCTCCTCTCCTCTCTCTTCTCCTCCTCCTCCTCTCCTCTCTCTTCTCCTCCTCCTCCTCTCCTCTCTCTTCTCCTCCTCCTCCTCTCCTCTCTCTTCTCCTCCTCCTCCTCTCCTCTCTCTTCTCCTCCTCCTCCTCTCCTCTCTCTTCTCCTCCTCCTCCTCTCCTCTCTCGTCTCCTCCTCCTCCTCTCCTCTCTCGTCTCCTCCTCCTCCTCTCCTCTCTC